>JANHGD010004714.1:273158-283714 GCA_027560375.1 Imantodes cenchoa | reverse complement strand
TGTGCCGGTCCGTGCTCACTGCCATCTTTTTTTCTGAATTTTCGGCCAATTTTACTGTGTTTGGATGGCTTCTCCTCATTCTGTGCTTGGAGAAAAGCCCTTCGCCCAAAGCACAGCTGATCAGCTCCTCAGCTGTGTTTCAGGCTGAATCCACATCTGAGCATGCGCAGAAGTGAAATCATACGAGGGACAGAGGAAATGTCGCGATGCGAACTGGTGGCGAAGATAGGTGGAATCCACCCTTGCAAATAAGTATTTAATTTTCATCTTAAAAAGCAGTTTTATTGTACACTAATTGATCACTAAAAAGCACTTACTGAGATTTAGAATAAATTCAAGAAATAAGCAAGTCCCTAAGTTAAGTTATCTGAACAATACATGCAATATACAATCTGAATGCATCAGTAGGGTTTTCACATTTTCTTGAAGATATTATTTAGACTTTGGAACAATATTATATTATTCCACATAATTATAATTGGTAGATGGAACTGGAATAATTATTCCATGTAGCTGGAATAATATCCAGTCATTTGATTAGACAAAGTTTTCTTTGCTTTGGCTTATGAGAAAATGAGTTGACATGATATCATTTTATTGTACATCTGTACTCATGAAAAACTAGCTATTGGACGTTTGGGGAATATAGAAATGTAGGATATAAGAGCATCATAAATGGAGCAAGGGTTCTTGAAGCTCATCTCACTGAATTGAATTCAGCAGCTATTCAACTCCATTCAGCAACTAAACTGCAACTCAAGCATTTTTTACATCTTTGCATCATAACTTTGTAGAAGAACCTATTGCCAGTAAATGTGGTTTACTTTAAAGATTCTATCAATCCTTGAAACAAGCCTTCTGTTTCCTTGACAATATGGTAAAAATGAAACGGTTTATTTATGTATTTATTTTGTCAAGTACATATTTGAATATACATAGACATAACATTGTTTATATACATAAGATGGGTACTGATAAGAGGGAACATTAGGGCAGGGACGGTAGGCACGCTGGTGCGCTTATGCATGCCCCTTACTTTTTTAACTTTTTAAACTTTCCTCAGTTTCCTTAGGAAACAAGGTAACAAACAGGGAATTTTGTTACCCTGATAGATCTACTAAGAAACACCATTTCACCTCATGCAAAAGGCTCTGATTCAGTTCTTTGGAAATAGTACAATTTGACAGTGACCAATTGAGACAACATATCATTTGACAAATGTCAAATCTAAATCTTCAGTCAAATCCCAGTGATTATGTTAGCAGATCCAAACATGAATACAGCTTCTTTAAATGTTATAATAATGATATGTTTCCTATGCAGCAGAAAGTCTGAAGTCTCAAAATCTGCCAAGCATCAGATAAATAGAACAGAAGATTTGAGCATAAGTATCTGTAATTTTTCCTCAAACCTTTATTTACTTATTTATTTATTTATATTATTATTTCTCTCTTTTTGTCAGAATGAAGTGACATTTGCAGATTAGTTTTATTTGGTGGAAATAAAGCATGCCAAAAGCATACAGGCAGGGAGAGAGCGAAGGAGAGAGGGAATGGGAAGGAGAAAGAGAGGGAGGGGAAGGCAAGCTGCATATCTTATATCATTTAATTGAAAATGTATATAAAAGCAACAGACATTACATAGATAAATAAGAAAATAGCCAAATGGCCAAACTGTATGTAGACACATACTTCTGCTGCCTTTTATATAATTAATTTCCATGACGGGTTGAGAAGGAATTGAGAGAACAGTAATAGTGGTGAAAATGTCATTCCTTTGTCCGTCATACATTTCTAGGGCCTTCACCGTCTTAAAAAGGACTTTTTAAAAGTATCTCAGAGCTTCTAAGAGGGCAAAGGTACTGAAGAAGCAAACAAGTAGCAACAAATAGAAAGTCTGGAGGAATGACAGAAAGAGAAAAGTAAAAGAACAAAGAGCAAAGTAAATGCTAAATCAATCCATCCATCAAGCTTTCAGAGTAAACAAATAAATAGATTTTCCCAAAGAGAATTGACCACCTCCTGCTTTGGTTTGTACCACACCAGTAACAAGGAGCTTAAGAACAAAGTAAAAACCCTGTATCATCTACAAACTATGTTTGTAGAAGATTTGTGAGAGGAAGGGATCAGAACTGAAGAAATGTGGCCAGTTTGAACTAGCTTGTTTTCTTAAATGTATTTAACTATGTCTTCTCTTTTTTAAAAAGTTTCTATTTTTTAAAAATTGTTAGAAAATATGTAAATATGTATAATAAAGAAGTTTCATGGATGAGGACTGAAACATTTTGAAGGAAAAAAACCCAAGAAAATCCACTCACCTTCGGGACAGTATGTATCCTTGTTTTCTCTGAACTTTTATTTCCCACAATAAAATCATGTGAGATGAGTGAGGTTGAAAGAGACTTACTGGCCCAATGTCACCCCGCTGATTTTTAAGGCTAAGGTGGGACTAGACCCACATTCTCCTGATTTCCAATCTGGTGTTTAACCAACTGATGCACAAATGTTATATATTTCAAGATGGTTCTATGTTGCTTTTATGCCTTTTCTCCAGGAATGTAGAGAAAATAAATGGGTGCACATTATGCAATATTTTAAAGACTGTCTGTAAAATATTGTAATTAATTCATTGTTGACTGAACAAAACAAATTATATTTATTGGATGAAGCAAGACAGGCCAATAAGAAGTCTCTGTACTTCTTTGCATGTTTCAATGAAAGTCTGTATTGCTTTCCACCTCCCAAATGTGGATGTAATATTCCAATTTCATTTTCCTCAAGTACTCTTCTACATATATCACCAATCATGAAAGTTTAGCTTCATTAGCTTTGCTTATTCATAACAACATTTGATCAACTTGCATAACATATCCCACTTTATGAAAGACTTGGCAAAACAAAACCTCTGGTTGAAACACTATTTTCCATTTTACTGGTGCATATAAAATGAAATTTTGCAGATAAATAATCATATAGGCCTTCTCAGATATGAGTTAAAGCTACAAAGCTCACGTTGTCTCTTGTAATATCAATATTATTCCATTTTTGGTCTGGTTCTATAGATTTAGATGAAAGTAGCAAAGGGTGATACGCCCCATTTGTAACAAAAATGTATATGTGTTTCTATATTTCTTCACCGAAGGAGGGCTAAATTGGAAAAAACAAAGCTTGACTGAGGTCAGCAATTTTGTTTTCTGAGTCTACAATATGCTGTGTGCTGCAAAATAAGCACTCATTTGTTCTACAAACAGACATGCTCAGGAAGGAATTAACACCTTTCATAAATGAGCCTTTTAAAGAGATACACATTCCCACAAGTTTGAAAAAGTTAGTTGCAGCCAACTACTTTGAGGTTTCTTCCCCCCGCCCCCTTCAATAATTGTAGCCGGGCTAGGAGGTCATTAAATAGCCTCTGTATTTCTGTTGTGAATGTTTCTTTCTTCTTATTTTAGTGTTCTTCTAGAGAAGGTGAACTAGAGCTCTATCCATCAGCAGTTCTCATAAATGGAGCTTGTTTACACAAATCCTTTCAGAAACCAGGGGAAATTATTGTCTGCCAGTGCAAAAAAGAATCTTTTGATACACAACTCAACACAAGAACAGAACTGTTTTATTTATTTATTTGCTACCAGACAGTAGTAATTTATCACAATTGTGGCACTTTGAAGGTCATACACTGGGTAAATCACAAACAAACATCAAAGGGTTTCTGTTGCTTTCTTCTAACTACCTTAAATGCTCTTTGCCGCTTTTTTTTATCTCACCTTACTAAAAGAAATTATACTTTTTCCACTCTAGTAATAAATCACAAAGCCCAAATATTGGCCATCTATGAGTAAAACAATCAGTCATCATGACTTCCATTATTGCTTATCCAAGCTACTGTATAAACTGAAGAAGTATATGGTTTTCACAAATATTCTGTATATATGTGGGGGTAGGGGATGATGTGGATGGAGAAAATGCACTAATTGATAAGTGCTCTTTCCTTTCTCTCATAAAAACTAAAGGAAACATTGGCCTAATTGCTATACCAATGGGATGACAAACTCCTTTTTATTTGCACCTTAACAACACTACTATATCCTTGTTACTATGTATAAAAGAACTGGTGAAACTGCCTAGACCAGTGATGACGAACCTTTTTTTGCTCAGGTGCCAAAAGGATGCGTGTGCACGGGATAGCGTGTGCGTATGTGCCCACATCCATAATGCAATGCCCTCCACCCATGCATGTGTGCACAACCCCCTGTGCTGCCCCCCTGCACATGGGCTTTTTTCTACCATCCACTGGCTCCGGAGGCTTTCCTGAAGACTGGGGATGGGGAAAACGGCCTCCCCTGCCCTCCGGAAAGCCGAAAATCAGCTGGCCAGCACGCATATGTACACTGGAGCTGACATAAGGAAACGCCTCATGTGTCCTCAGATATGGCTCCGCATGCCACCTGTGGCATATGTGCCATAGGTTCGCCATCACAGCCCTAGACATATATTAAGCCCACCTGCTTGGATCTTATATGTATTTGATATTAATATTTTGCTGGTTTAAATTAAATTTTAATTAATGAATTTGTCACCATGTATCCAGCTGTGGTGGTAGTTATAGCAGCCATTTGATATTACAATGGCAATGAAAACTGTGACTTACAACTGGTCCTCGCATTTACAGCCATCGCAGCATCCCTTTGCTACATGATCAAAATTCAAGCGCTTGGCAACTGGCATATATTTATGACAGTTGTAGCATCCTGGGGTAATGTGATATTCATTTGCAACCTTCTCAGCCACTTCTGACAAGCAGTGTCAATGGGGGAAGCCGGGTTCCCTTAAGGATGGATGATTGCTTAACTGTAGTGTTTGCTTAACAACTATGGCAACAATAGGTTATAAATCAGAGACAACTCTCTTATCAACCACTTTGTTTAACAACAGAAATTACGGTCCTAATTGTGGAAGTTCAAGGACTGCTTGTAAGGAAGATCAATGTATAAAACTATTTTAAATACATCAATAAGGGAACAGGGTTGTTGGTGCTCTCTGAGCTTGCTTGTTTTCTTGCGGACATTTCATTACCCAAATTAGATAATGCTAGTGACATCATTGAAGCAGTGATGGTCTTACCTAGTTTGGGTAATGAAATGTCTCCAAGAAAACAAGCAAGCTCGGGGAGCATCAAGGACCCTTCATTTCAACCCCAAGCTACAAATATTTTCCTTTATCAAATATACCAATAGAATATTTGTAACTCAGGGTTGAATTATACCGATGTACCAATGATGTTGCCTAGTTGGGTGGGGAAATTTCTATAAGAAAACAACCAAGCTCAGAGAGTAACAAGGATCCTCAGTATGTCTCAAAAGCTTTCTGTTCACCATGGCATCAAATCTGTGTGGTAAAGACCACCTTCTACTAAGTCCTGTGAAAGGTGGTTACCCAGCAAATCCTGTGAAGTAGCATATCCTCAAATTGTGCATTTATGATTTTTTTTTACAGCCAGGTGGTATGTTGTTGAACTAAGATAAATTGTTAATCAAGGGAAACCAACGGAAATACATGTACACAAACCTTATGAGAATGTCTATTTACAAAACAAGATAAAAATAATGGAAATATGTTTTCTGAGGATTGTGGGGAAATAGAATCTTTGAAAATTACCTTACAGTTATGCACTTTCAAAGACAATATCCAAACATTTTAGCCTATCGCAAAGGACGATAATCAAACCTAAGACATAGTTCATCTATAATTTTCTAGGCAATTAGTCTGCCAACAGATAGCAAGTATGTAACATTAATTTTGAAGTTCACAGTAAAATGGTGAATAAAATAAAAGTCATTGACCAGAAAACTAAAATCAATGCAATAAATGTCATCTAGCAGTAAGATGCTATTTTTGATTTTTTTTTTTTAATGGCTTCAGTGAGCTATGAACTAAGACCATTACAACTATGTAAATTCTTCAGAAGACAAGTGCCACATCTTTTTCCAGGCTCATGCATGCATGTGATGGGACCAGCATCGAAAGCAGTTGTGTGTAAACCTGTAAAAATGCTTTAATGAAGACAAAAATAAATTATTTTATCCTACATAATCCAAAGTGGTTCTTCATTTGTCATGTATCAAAGCTAAATACATTTAGCTCCAATGTCTCTTCAAGGGATTTGGTTTTGTTGCCTTTCTCTTTTTCTGTTCTAGTGTCTCTGAAGTCTTCTTAAACTGAAATAAACTGAAGTAACCTGAAGTCTTCTTAAACTGAGGATAGCCAGACCTGAGGTAGTCTGACTGAAGCAGAATAGAGTGGAATAAATGATGTTCTGTAATTTATTTATTTATTTATTTATTTTATTTTATTTATTAGTGAGACATATATACCGCCTCAAAGTGCAAGCACTCTCTAAGTGGTTTACACCAGTAAGCAATGTATATATTTATAAGGCCCCCAACAATCTGGGTCCTCATTTTACCTAGCTCTGAAGGATGGGAGGCTGAGTCAACCCTGAGCCAATGAGATTTGAACAGCTGAACTGCTGATCACAGTCAGCTAAACTAGCCTGCAATACTGCACTCTAACTGTTGTGCCACCTCGGTTCTTCAAATTTGGAAATTATACTTCTGTTGATGCATCCCAAAATAGCATTTACCTTCCTTGCAATCACATCACATAGCTGGCTCCTATTCAGTTTGTGTACAATTACTATTCCAAATTTCTTTGGAAATACTTTTACAAACCTGGTATCCTTAGCTACATCTGTAAATTTGACATTCGTTTGCTATGAGAAGAACTTTGTATTTATTTCTGTTAAAGTTCATTCTAATGCAGTACTTATATCCCACTTCTTCAATTTAACAAATGTTTAATTTAATTTCTGTCTTCTAGTTTCCCACTGTGGAGTACATGGGGAGATAAGGGGAGCAAGCAAAGTCATTTAAGTCATGTCATTGCACAAATTATACAAATTATGTACTGTATGCTAATTCAAATTATATGATTTGTCTCATTTATATAGTGAAGTCATGAGAAATGTGATGGCTTATACAGATGCCTATATATTCCACTCAATTTTGCATCATCTATAAATTTTATAAGCATTTCTTTCACCTCATGATCCAGTCATTAACAAATAGAGGATGACTGAGCTTTGTAAAACCTCATTTGACTCGTATTACTGGTCTGACCTTTTATGAATACTCTTGAATATGACTTCCAGTTATATATCTACGTACTTATCATACCATCCAGCCAATATTTAACTAGGTTGCAAATGGGCATATCCCAAGTTAAATGCTTTGCTAACGTAAAGATACATGAGAGATATGCAGGAAAAAACTTCATTCTAGTTGAGAAATTTGGAATCCCAGACTTCTTAGCAACAATTCATCCTTTTACATTTGTAAAAAGGAAACCCTTCGCTTTTACAAAAATGTCCTTTCAGGTGCCAAATCATTGATAACAATCTAGCTTGGCAGCAAAAAGAATGCTAGCACTAAAAGTTGCTTAATATAATCTGTGTTTTGGTATACCTCAATACAGCTTAAAATTTGCTAAATTTCCCAATTTTCTACTATCATTAATGTCAACAAAATAATTCATTACCATAAAATGCTCCTATCTCGATTTTGTTTTAATTCTGAAGAGCTACTTTAGGAACCTGTATGTGAATTGTATACTTGCATATGAAACAAGATGAGTTTTGATGGATACAGCAAAAAATGAGCCATATGAAAACTGATTACATCAAATATGTTATATTTATAATGGAAAAGGAACCCATCTCATTTTGTAAGGAGCCTTAAAAGGAAGCCTAAGGAATACTTTCATTCTTTTATAAACATGCTGAAGATAATTGACATTTGCAATTCTGATATCACTATATGTTGTAATGGGAAAAATCCTAAAGCCATATCAATTTGAGATGGTAAGTAACACACAAAGATGTTCATGAAAAGTCCCCCAAATAGTGTGTGATCATTCAGACATTGTTCAGATGTGAAGGTCCAGGTCTGAAAAATAATTTTGCCATAATTGAGCTGTTTCTGTGTTGTGCTATGCCAGAGGTGTCAAAATCAAGGCCCGCGGGGTGCTTAGATTTGGCCCGTGGGGTCACCCTGGCAATAGTGAAGTACCAGCCCATGGGTGCCTCTGTCAGTGAAAACAGAACTCTGTTTTTACTGGCAGAGGGTTGCAGGAGGCCATCGCAGCTGGAAACAGAGCTCAGGAGCCCATTTTAGTTGGCAAGCACTCAGGCGACCACAGGTGGCTCCGGCATGAGCTGGCCATGCCCACTCTGGCCACGCCCACCCCATTCCCCCAAGGTCAAACACAACCCTGATGTGGCCCTCAATGAAATTGAGTTTAACACCCCTGTGCTATGCTGTGCTGCTTAATAAAACAGTCTGTAATCTTTGAAGAAAACACATGACAAAGGATTTCGTCTGCTTTCTATGTGAAATGCAAATACTAAATAAGACACAAATAAATCTCTGTTTTGAAAAAGAGTCTCTAATCCAGAATCATGATTATTAATTTTATATATTAATAGAGTAAGAAGTTTTCCCCAGATGTATAGAATTATTGCAAAATTTTTTACCTCAACTATAATTAAAGTCTGTTAACATTCATTGACAGCTGGGGCCTTTTCTGCATCCAAGACAACTATATTATGAACATTTTTAAAAATGGGACATTCTACTACTTAATTACTCCGCAATTAATTATTGCTGAAAGGCTCCTGCTGAATTCAATTCTCAGCCGGATAAAATTGGACAAGTCAATGTTCCACAGTTTAATCAACTTCACTGGTAGTTGTAAGTATAAAATAGAGAAGTGGGATGTATGATACCATGATCTTTTGAAAGGGAAAAGGAAATAAAACACAAATAAGCATTTATGTGATTTTATTTATTACCTAATTTATCCCTGCCTAAACTGGAGGGACACAATACAGTTTTCAAAACTTGAGCATTGGAGTTCCTTCTGCAATTCCTGAAATCCCACTAACTAATTAACTATTTTAAATAGCCAAGTTTTAGATTTGGAATTCTCAGAGAATATTATGGATATTTTCATAAAACTGTTAACAGGATAGACATGGCCAGTCATAAGCCATTCCTGTTTATTTCTTTTTTATTCTCTCTTCTTTCCCCTTTGGAAGGTAGGCACCCTTCAAGATAAGCTCAAGGATTAAAGCCACTATTGTTTTTTTTTAATTAAAAAGTTCAAACCCATTTTAGAAGCAAAGATTATAACAGAGACTGACATATTAGTTTTCATACATTCAGTAGACATAAGATATATGGCTACAGTTATCATGCTGTAGATCCAGAATACAGATGGTTATGACTATTTTATTGGAAATCAGGTTTGTTTGGGGTTTTTTGGAGTTGCCAGTGAATGAGATATTTAACTGAGAACAGTCCTGTAGTTCAGAACCATTACTTTTTAGTTCATACCTTTTGTTTTCCATCTGTTGTTGCTATATGTTGTTAGGACATTATGCTACCTGAGCTGAAATCAAAATAACCCTCTGCCAAGGGATGAAATTAGATTAGATTAACAGAGTTGGAAGGGACCTTGCAGGTCATCTAGTCCAACCCCCTGTCCAAGCAGGAGACCCTTACATCTGCCTCTACCTAGAATCAAACTCACAACCTCCTGGTTGTGAGACAAGAGCTCCACCTCTAGGCCAGAGCAGCTGGGCTATTGCAGTCCAGTCCCGGGTCCAGAAAAGGGAATGGGGGCAATCCTTTTTAGGGGTGCAGGAATTGCTCCCTTGGTGCTCTGGGCTCCCAGCCCAAGTTTACAGCTTTGCTCCTGAAGCCCTGCCCCAGGGGAAACGGGTGCAAACCTTGGGCACCCAGGGGTTTGGGAGCCCTAGAGTTACCATGTTGGGTCAACCCTGTCAGAGTTCGTTGCAGAAAATTAAATCCAGAAAGCACACACAGGCAGACTGACGCAATAGGATTCATTTGCTTCTTTATAAACATAATAATATATATATTTACAATACCAGTAGCAGAGTTCTTCTTCAACATAGTAGCAGTTACAAGCAAAATACAAGCAGCTTCTACTTCAGAGTTCAGAGAGAGAGAGCACAGAGTGGGCTGAGCCACGCCCAGCCTTCTAGCTTCAATTTCGATTCTCTGCACAGACTCGGATGTGTTTAGTTCCCATTGGCTGACTTAGTTGCTGTGCCTATTCATTGGCTGACCTTATTACCATTGGCTCTCCCAGTTCATGAATCATCTGACAAACCCAGTCCAATGCCATGATTCAAGGCCTGGACAGGTACCCCCGGCTGCTGGACCACTCCCCACCCCTCCCCGCTCCAGCCACAGAAGCTCAGAGGCGACTTCGGCAAGGTCTATCTGGCTCAGCCTATCCTATCTCACAGGGCTGCTGTGGGAAAATATGTCTTGTATGAAAAGAAAGTCTGTTTGGTCTTGTGGTTAAAGCACCATCAAGAAACCAGGAGACGGTGAGTTCCAATCCTGCCTTAGTCCTGAAAGATAGCTGGATAAATCTAGACCAGGCTCTGGCTCTCTCTCTCTCCCTCCCTCT
>JANHGD010004714.1:211434-224033 GCA_027560375.1 Imantodes cenchoa | reverse complement strand
TGGGAGTTGAAGTCCACACATCTTCAAACTGCCAAGGTTGAGAAACACTGGAGGGTGGTGCCTGCTGCTCATTTTTTTTATGCGCCTTTAAGGGAGGTACGCACGCACGCACGCACGCTCCACCCGCATAGCCCGCTATCTTGTACTCCTCCCTTTTGCGCGCGCTCTCTCGCCCTTCCATCATTGGCCCGGCTTTGTCAGCTGACCCTGTGTTATTTCCTGCGTGTGTGTCTCCGTGAGGGGAGAATGGAGAGAGCAATCTTCGGTCTGTTACTGCGGAGCCGCTTCCGGACAGAAGCAGATCCTTCCTGCCCCACGCGCCACTGAAAAAAATATCTTGTCCACTCCGCGCTCCCCTCTGTGGGGGGGAGCGGGGAGGAGAACGAGGCTTGGGTAATGATGACTTCCATACGTTTAAAGCCGTCCTGCGGGCCTTGGTGGAAGGGGCGGGGTGGGAGAAGGAGACGGTGCCAGGCAGTTTCTGGGCCGCAGCATCTGGGTCTCCTTCCCCCAACCTGTAATAGATGCCTGGACCAGGAAGGCGGGCTACGAAGTGGGGGAACGCCTAGAGTGGATCGGAAGTGGGGAGACAGCAGAAAGTCCTTTATTTCAGCTTAAATCCGCCCCTCGGGAGTTCCCTTACAGACCTTTCAGTTCCCTGTCATACTTCCGTGCTTGGTTCCTTAGTGTGTAACATCTCGAGAAGGAGAAAGGGGTCTGAGAGGAAAGCATAATGAAGGGATTCAAAGGTTTGATGTGGGAGGAAGAATAGTAAAATAGCGTTTCTTTCAATAATTGAGTCTTCATTTCTTTTACTAATATTTCTCCCCCCCTAAGGCAGTAGCCCTAGTCTTATGCACCAGTTGTAAGTTAAGCACTTGTATGTACTACTTTAAAAAAATATTTGTCGATGTTTTTATAATGGTTATTATTTTAAAATACTAACTTCAAAAATAGTTTACCCCTCACATTTAGTTGCCTAGCTGAACCATTACAACCTCAGATCTGGTGTTTTTTCTCACACCGATCTGCATTGTTTGAACTAATAATATCTCCCATGATTTTTGACACCACCACCAATCTGCACAAGATGAGTGGAGTGATGTCAAAGATTTAATGATTTAGTGTCGATGCAGCAAAAAATATAGAGATATGGATGGATGAGTTTTCATGAATGGTAAAGTAGCTTTTAGGTGGTAGATAGATGTGTAAGATGTTTTTAATAAGATTTAATAGCAATAGCACTTAGACTTACATACTGCTTTACAGTGCTTTACAGCGCCTCTAAGTGGTTTACAGAGTCAGCATATTGCCCCCAACAATCTGGGTCCTCATTTTACCGACCTCAGAAGGATGGAAGTCTGAGTCAATCTTGAGCCTGGTGAGATTTGTATCACCAAATTACAGGTAGCTGGCAGTCAGCAGAAGTAGCCTGCAGTACTGCACTCTAACCACTGCACCACCACGGCACCACGTACATTCTATGTCTACCTATTTTCCTTGATAAGTAGCGTCTGTCAACTTCTTTGTATGGATGTAGGACATGATTCATTTTCAATTTTTTTTTTCTGGTTTTCCTATTTAGGGCTTTTAGTTCTGCTTGAGTGCAGTCCACTACTTCATATATAATAACTGCAATTGCCCAAGTGTTAATTATATGGATGGTATTGCTTCCACTGATTTGGACTTTAAGATTTTCACTCTCTTGATGTATTAACTTCTAAAACCTTATTCTTGACTTTGGTGTGCTTGACGTTGGCAGCTTGAAGGTTCCCCTAGTGACCCAGGCTCAGACCGAGACCCATATCTTGACCCAGACTCTTGATGTTATTTCCATAGGGCATCTTTCAGTTTTTCTTCTGTCGATGGTAAGGGTGGCACATTTGTCCAGTCTACACTCCATTGCAAGATCATGACTATTTTTACAGAGAGTGCTGAACAGCAGTTATATTTCAGATGCTGTTTTTCTGGGAGGCTTCAGATCAGCCACATAAAGAAGGTGAGGTAGTCTGGCAGATGTTTCTAACAAGGTCCCCAACTTTCCATCTTTGCAGACTGGCGGAGGAGAAAAGGGGATGATTTTGCATGAGTGATGGTTAAGCATGCACATGTGCACAGTTCCATTTGCACAAGCGGCAGGCACATGCACCAGCAGTTCACAAAAATGGAGCTGTATGCACGAGCTTTCCCGCCCACTGCGCATGCAAATGGAGTTGTGCACACAAGTGGAGCTGCATAATGGGCTGTGGGCCAGGGGTTAGGAACCCCCGTTTCTAGTATGTGATAGCCATGGCCTGTTCAGTGTCGTTGACAGATGAATCAGTGCAGTGACAAGCAGTAGTGGTGAAAGTGACTTCAATTTCAGCTCATTGCAGTATTGGAAATAACTGCTTGGCAATGAGTAGATGTAGTTAGATAGGGATAGTCTATCAGGGCTGGAAAAATCTGAGCAGATGCTTGGGCAGAAAGAAAATTATTTTTGCCACAGCATAGTGGTTGTCCTGATTTTTTTTAGTTCAGATATCTAAAGTTCAGGTTGGGCACCTGATCAGAGAGATAGAATATGTGATGCTCTAGTGTGAGAATTCTAAAATAATATCTGTCTACTTCCTGGAGCATTCACTGCAGTTTGTAGGCTGCTATTTTGTACCTTTTTTGTGTATCAAATCAGCTGCCATTGCAATTCAGATTCTCTTATTTCAAGCCCTTTTAGCCCTGTCTTGCACTATCATGTTTTATTTCAGCAGCTTTCAGCTTGTATTCTGAACCTATTTCCCTTTATAATGTCGAAGTATTTGAAACTAAGTCTACTTGAATATGGATTCAAGTAATTTTGCCTTGTTTTCACGAAGGTAAATTGTTAGAGGCTTCCATTCTAAGTTAAATCCAAATTATTGGAGACCCAGATGAGCTGAATCAAATTAAGCCTCTATTACAGTCCAAGACCACCACAGGAAGGGTGGGGCACAAACAATTAAGAACCATAAAGAAGACAATAAATAAAAGTTCACAGAAAGCTGAAACAATATGAAAATAAAACTCTAGAAGGGGGTAAAATAAATGGGCATTAAAAACATGACAAACCGATTCTGTCATAAATACAAAACACTCTTTAATAATGAGTTGGATGCTTATTAAAACTGGGTTGTGGCCCAGGTCATGTTCTGACGGATTTTAAATATCGTTGCACAGAACCTGGTAACCTTATATGTTTTAGCAAGATTTATATCTGAAAGCGGCAGACAGATATAAAATTGCTCTGCTCATTCACTTATTTATGCAATAATAGTTAAAAAAGGCTAGTACAAATGTCCTTATAGTGTAGGCCAGGGGTGTCAAACTCACATAATCATGGCAGTGTCATGTGACATATGAGGCTTTTTTCCCCCTTTGCTAAACTGGATGTGGGCATGGCCAGTGTGTGACACATCCGCCCCCTGGCCCGGGAATTTGACAGCCCTGGTGTAGGCACTGGAAAAGTACATGTTCTGTTATTTCTACATGTTTAGAGTTTCAGGGATCTATATCTTCGTATACTGGTCTCTGAGTACAGCTGAGGAGAGGGTGTGCCATTAATAGTTAGTCGCTTTAAACAGGAACAGAAAATTGTTTAGGAAGTGACCTATTTTCAGCTGGCTAGAGCTTGTTCCTATGGGCCTGGACAGCACCATTATAACTCTTTTTTAGCACCATTGCAGGAATATATTGTACAGCTCTCATAACCAGATATCTCTGTCAGCAATTTTCTGGGCTAGAAATGTTTCTAACTAGTAGGATAGGATTTGAATCAAGAAAAAGACTTGTGACTCAACTTAGCTCATAGATGACCAAATGAAATCACTAGTTACTGGGGAATTCCTATCTATAGTTTACAATCCTGAATCCTATTGGTATGAAATCCTCCATATGGGATTTATATAGTAGTAGTTTTGCTTTATGTTGTAAGCCACCCAGAGTCACAATGTTTAGTTCAATTGAATTGAATTTAACTAATTTAATAAATTAAATAACAAACAAACAAATATCATTTTAATATAAAATAAAGTTTTATTACTGTTCCAACTCTTTGATAAAAGGATTCATTTGGTATGGAATTTGATTACCAGCGTAAGATATTTCTCACTTCTTGAAGAAGTGCCCAGTTCTACAGTGCAAGTGAAAAGCAGAAAATATATGTTCTTGTAATGCTATCATTGTACAGTATAGTTTAGTCAGGAAAAGAGCACACTGTTGCTAACAGCTATGTGCTAACGTATACATGGAACTTATAAAACATAAAATGGGCATAGACTTACCTGATACGCCCCTTCTCATAGGTTGGAGCTAGCATTCAGAATGGGTTGTCCTCATCCAATCACATGAGAGGCTGAGTCTGTCAATCAAAATTTTAAATTGGAAGGCTACGCCCCTTTGGGTAGAGACCCCAGTTTAGACGAAGCGTGAAAGACAGACTCAGTGTGACAAGACGGAAAAAAGACAATACACACAGAACTGTGAACCAAATAAACCTGTAATAAAGAATACACTGCCAGAACATAGATAAACCAACCGTTAGCAAGAACACTAGACCCCCAGACTCCACAAGGTGCAATAATAGTAAGAAAAAAAAGGGGGGGTACTGAATGCTAGCTCCAACCTATGAGAAGGGGCGTATCAGGTAAGTCAACGCCCATTCTCCATAGTAGTTGGAGCTAGCCTTCAGAATGGGACTTACCAAAGCTACCTCGTCCCATGGGGGGGTCACGAACTAATTATCGTTACAACGCACCCCAGACTCTCAGACCAGGGAGCTGGTGGCATGAGAGAGAACCCTCAGGCCGAAAGATTGGTCTGACACAGAGTAGGAATCCACCTTGTAATGTCGCACAAACTGTGATGGCGAAGCCCACGTTGCAGCACGACACACCTCCTCTAGGGAGGCGTGCGAATGCCACGCTGCTGACGTGGAAGCGCTTCTAGTGGAGTGAGCTGTGATGTTGGCCGGCACCTCTCTGCCTGCCACCTTGTAGGCCCTTACGATGGTCGCCTTAATCCACCTGCTGATGGTGGAAGGAGAGACCTTAAGACCTAAAGAACGATGGTGAAAGTTTACTAGTAAAGCCTCCGATCTCCGGAGACTAGCTGTTCTATCGAGATAAATCCTAAGGGCCCTTCTGACATCCAGCGTGTGTAGGGTTCTTTCCCGAGGACCCTTGGGACGGGGACAAAAAACAGGAAGCACAAGGTCCTGGGATCTATGAAAAATCGAATTGACCTTGGGGATGAATGTAGGGTCTACCCGCAAGACCACCTTATCTGGGTAAAAGACGCAAAGGTCCTTATGAGTAGACAGAGCCGACAGCTCGGACACCCGTCTACCCGAAGTGATAGCCAGGAGGAAGGTAATCTTCTGTGATAAAAATAAAAGAGGGACGTCCTGCAAGGGCTCATAGGGTGGTCCTGTCAAGGATTCTAGAACCAGGGGAAGATCCCACGTGGGGAATCTATGGGCCACAGGAGCACTAGTGTTCGACGCCCCTTTAAGGAAAAGATGAACTGTGGGGAAATGGGCTAAGGACTGAAAATTGGTGCAAGACAAGACCGTAGCCAGAGCAGCTACCTGTCTCTTCAGTGTATTAGGCGTTAAACCCATATATAACCCATGTCTGAGAAAACGTAAAACCATAGGAATAGGTACATACAATGGGGAGATATTCTGTGATGCACACCAAGTACAAAAGGAACTCCACGTGGCTTGGTAAATTCGATTAGTAGACGATCTCCTGGCCTTTTGGATAGTCTCAATAACGTCCCCATCATAACCCTGGCGCCTCAGCGCCTCCCGCTCAACCTCCAAGCGGTTAAACACAGCCAGCGGGAGTCCGGGTGAACGATCTCCCCCTGAGTCAACAGGTCTCTTCGTGGCGGGAGCCTGAACGGAGGAACAGTAGAAAGGGAGGAGAGGTCGCCAAACCAGGCCCTGCGGGGCCAATGAGGAGCTATGAGAATCAAGTCCGCTGACTCCTGCACCATCTTCCTTAACACCCTGGAAAGCAGCGGGAGTGGTGGGAACGCATACATCAATCCCCTGGGCCAATGCGTGCGTAGGGCGTCTGTCGCCTCCGCCCCCCGTGATGGAAAGCGGGAGAAGAACCTCCGTAGCTGGGCGTTCTGGGGAGTGGCAAAGAGATCAATTAGAGGCATGCCAAAACGGACAGTGATGGAATGAAATACCTCAGGATGCAGCCTCCACTCCGACTGATCGATCTGGCTCCGACTGAGCCAGTCAGCCTTCTTATTGGCTGACCCAGAAATGTGGTCTGCCGAGAGAGAAAGGAGCCATCTCTCCGCCCAGAGACCTAGGCGCATAGACTCCCTGAGAAGGGCCGGTGATCTAGTTCCACCCTGCCTATTGATATGAGCCTTGGCAGCCACATTATCAGTGAGGATCAGGACATGAGTGCCTGAGATAGAGGACCGAAAAAATTTTAAGGCCATAAAAATGGCTCTAAGCTCTAGCAGGTTAATCGGGAGCCTAGACTCCTGGAACGACCATAGTCCCTGGGCCACCTGATCTTCTATGTGGGCTCCCCACCCAGAAAGACTAGCATCAGTAGTAATAACTACCCTGTCCCTGACCGCAAAGGAAGAACCTTTGGAGATGGCCTCTGAGTTCCACCATGGGAGGGAGCTGCGGACGGATTGAGGAACCACCGTTCGCAGCCTAGAATAAGCAGAGCGGTCCTTCTGGTGGGGTAGTAAAAAACTTTGGAGTTCTCGGGCATGTAACCTAGACCATGGAACGATCTCTATACAAGAAATCATCTTCCCTAGGAGCGTTGATAAAAACTCGAAGGAAACAGAGTGGTTAGTCAGGATGTGAGTGACCATCTGACGTATGCTGGCCTGTCGCTCCGATGATAGGGAGACCCTACAGAGTTGGGAGTCAATCAAGGTACCCAGGTGAGATATCTGTGTAGCTGGTACCAGGCTGCTTTTCTTGAAGTTAACTAAAAACCCGTGTCCCTGGAGAACTTCCAGGGCTACCTGGAGATGCCTATTGGCCAGAGCCTCAGAAGATGCTTGGAGAAGGATGTCATCCAAGTAGCACTGGAGGCGAATGGACCGAGACCTTAAATGAGCCTCCAGGGCAGAAAGGACCTTGGTAAAAGTCCTCGGTGCAGATGATAAGCCAAACGGGAGAGCCCGGTATTGGTAGTGCTTCCCTGCTAGGGCAAAACGTAAGTATTGGCGGTGAGATTGAGCAATAGGAATATGCAAATATGCGTCAGAAAGGTCCAGAGAGACCATAAAATCACCCTCATGGATGTTACCCAAGATAGTACGCAGGGAATGCATTTTAAAACGATTATATTTAATAAAGACATTTAGCCTCTTGAGGTCTAGAATGGGGCGAAACCCCCCTGATGCCTTAGGCACTAGAAACAGTAGGGAATAAAACCCCAGACCCTGTTCCTCCCTAGGGACCCGTTCTATGGCCTCAATGTTCAGGAGATGGGCTACTGCCTCTTCTAACTGCCTCCGCTTGAGTAGCTGTTTAGGCCTGGGAATCTGCACAAACGATGCAGGAGGGGTAGAATTAAACTCAAGAAATAACCCTTGACGAACAATAGAAAGGACCCAGCGGTCCTGGGTGGTGCCCTCCCAAACTTGGGCAAACTGGGCTAACCGGCCTCCAACGGGAGGAACTGACCCCTTACTGCTTAGGCTTGCGAGGGAACTTGGACCCGCCGCCCCTGAAGGGGCGCTTGTACTGCTTTCCCCTGGTGGCCCTGTCAGAATAGTAGGGCCTAGAGCCATACTGACCTGAAGGTCGGGGAAAATTGGCCCCCAGGTCAGCTTGCCGAAAGGGCCGCTTGGAATAGGGGGTGAAGCGGGTGGACCCTTTCTTAATTAAAGACGGCATGACCTTGCGCTTATCCTTGGATTCTATTAAGATAGGATCAAGGACTTCCCCAAAAAGAAGTGACCCCTTGATAGGAGTGGCTGCCAGACGCCACTTCTGGCGAGCGTCGGCGGACCAATGACGGAGCCAGTTCATGCGCCTTCCCGCTGTCGCTGCTGCAATGGCCTTAGCTGAAAAACGAGCTGCTCTCAATGTCGAGTCGGCCGCAAATTGCGTGGCAGCGATGACCTTGTTGAGGTCCTGATGCAATCGGTGTTCCGCCGGTGCAATTTGCTCTTGCAGTTGCCGGAGCCAGATGAGTGAAGCCCGGATAAAGAAAGAGGAAGACGAAGCGGCTCGGACCGCCCAGGCCGAGGATTGATGTGCCTTCACCAGGAGCTGTTCAATCCGGCGCTCTTCTGGCTTCAATAGCTCCTCTGACTCACCAGGGATAGCCGTGGATGACAGAAGGGCCGCCACAGAACCATCTATTGCGGGGGGGCTCAGAATGGAATTGAGCTCCGTCGCCATGTTAAAGAATTTTTTGTCTAGAGTAGATGGCATGGGCCCAGCTGTGGGTGCTGTGAACTGCAGCTGAACGTTTTCTACGAATAGTTGTGGTGCTGGGACCACATCAAGGGATTGAGCCTGTACCGTGAATAACGGATCTGTGGTTGGCGCCGCCTTGTCTGACTGAGCTGGCTGCTGTTCAGGAAGCCCTGCCGCCATCCTGGCCTTGTGTAGAAGGGACTTGAATAATTGAGGAGGGAAAAGGCCAGTCATAGGAGCTTGCTCAGTAGCAATTCCCTCATCTTCTGATAGTGCCCCCTCCTCACATTCCCCTTCCACTCCGTCTTCTCCCTCAGAAGCTTCAGAGCCCTGATCCAAGGCCGAATCAATGGCCATTGCTTCAGGCAAGCGTGGAGCAGGAATGGTGGCCTGTGACTGGGGCAGCCAAGGAAGTTGATTGAAACCTGCCATGCACTGCTGCACTGTGGCCGCTATGATGGACTGTATCTGGTTAGCGTCCATGGCGGGCGTAGGGTTCTGTAGGTTAAATTGTGGAAATGCAGCTACTGGTGGCACTGGAGCCACTTGGATTGAAGCCATGGGGATGGGTGTAACTGGCTGTGGTGGAGGAGCAAAGCCAGATGCCCCCCAAATGTTGGATGTAACTAAGGTCACAGGCTGTGCATCTAGAGACCCAACGCCCTCCTCTACAAGCTGTGAGGACTGAGGTATCTGCTCGCCGCCTCCAGGCCTAGAAGACTTAGAAATAGACCCTTTATCCTTGGCAGCTTCCAAGGGACCTGGCTTTGATTTATGAGCCTTGGCATGATGGTCAGCCTCCATCTGGCCAGTCTTGTGAACCTTGGCCTTCTTTTTAGTGGCTGAAGAGTGGCTGGAAACACTAGGAGTGTCAGACATGGAGCTGCCTTGCTGATAAGTGGACCCCCGCAAAAAAATCAGTTGGGCAGGGACAACAGGCTTGGTGTAACTAGCCTACCTCAGAAAAGCGAGTTTCAGAAAGAAAGAAATTAAGCGCAGCTATCACCCCTTGCTCAATGGCTGAATCGCTGGATCAAGTGTCTGAAGGTGTGAGCACTCTGACCCAAACCTCTCCTTCAGTGCAGCAAAAGAGCGCCAAAATTCCTGAGGCAAAATGCACAGCACAGCTGACACCTCCCCCCTTGCTCCCAGCTGAGAGGCTAGGCATTCAGCGTGCTATCGGCTAAATGACAGCCGACACCGGAAGACAAGCTGAAAAGCCCCGCCCCTCCCAGCTCGGCCCAGAGCGAAGCCGGGCGGCCAGGCTACAGCGAAAAAAACTTCGTCAGGTAAAAGAGAGGGAGACGAGCACGCTGAACTCCCTCAGAAGCAGCAATCCAGCAGCGGAGGGGGGGGGACGAGCAAGCTGAACACCCCCCTTCCCTTAGAAGCGGCAGATTTAACCACAAGGGGGACGAGCAAGCTGTACTCCCCTGCTGTGTCAGTAAATGCGGCTATGAGGGGAACGAGCGAGCTGTAAGCCCCCAGCCAAACGCCCAAAGTTAATGTTAGGGAAACCGAGCAAGCTGTGCTTCCCAGTAGCGAAGGTTACCTCACAGCTGATCTCTTTCAATATAAATGTACTAAACAAATCAAATAAAGGCAGACTTCAAAAATTAAAAATGGATATAACATGTATTCAGGAAGCACATATCACTCAAAACATAACAATCTATTAGTAAATCCAAAACTTGGTAAACTTTTTACATCATTATCCCAACAAAAGAAAAGAGGAGTAGTGGCTTACATCAAAGAGAAATTGGAACCAAGACAGATATACAAAGATGATGATGGGAGAATCTTGATGATAGAGATAGAAGCACATCAGAAAAAAACATTACTTGTCACAATATATACCCCAAATAATAATCATAATGAATTTTATAGAGAACTACATAAAAAACTAATAGAACTAGAGTACGAAAATATCTATTTGATTGGAGACCTTAATGCAATCACAGATTGTATTGCATTGTTTTAGCTTTATTACAAGGTTTGTATCTCAAAAATTTGCATTATGGGCAGTGAGACCTAATATGAATATCATAGATATCACATAAGTATCCTACAATTTGTTGGTGATAGACATTTGCTGAGGTTTCAAATTTCTGGGAAGATGTTTTTGATGAAAAATCTTATGATTAAATAAGGCATTGAATACAGTTGAAGTTTAAGTTTGTTAAAGGTATTTTCAGTGGTTAGGATAAAAGTTTATGATGCAAGCAATTGATTATACTGTGTTCTTGCTATTGGCAACTAAAATAATTATTCATAGTAATGAATAATTTCCATTGTAATATTTGAAAAACCTTTGTGGTAAAAGATGATTCAAAAAATTCTGTTCAAGTACTGTGGTTGAAAATATTTTTTTTAAACACATTGGATAAACAAAATTGAGAAATATCTTTTTTCAGAGTGTGGCATGGTCTTATTTGTAGCACAATCTACACATGTACTCCTTTCCAAAAAGTATCTGACAATAGAAAATATAATAGATTTACAATATGAAGATATGTAGAGTATAATACAGATAGTTATAACGTTGAACCAAATATTGTATATAAATATATTTCTTTTGTTTAAAAAAACCCATCAATAAATCAACAATTAACAATTAGAGTACTTTAGGACTGGTCCCATCAAATAACAGCAAGTCTGTTAAATAAACCCTTAAAAGTTCAGACTTAATGCATACTGCAGAATATACAACTCAAGGAATTTAAGAAGATGTGGTCTTCTGTCTTGATGAAGATAACATCATGAAGATTTGGCAGAGAAAGTGATTGAAGGGACATGTCTATATTATAGTTAAGTACAAAGGCTGAGGAAAGGGCTTTATTTGCTTGAAAGAAAAGCCAATGCGGGATTTTGTATAACAATGTGAAGTTATATATAAGATTATGACAGAACTATGGTTTATTTCAAATATGAGCCTGTAAAAGTAGTATGGGAGTCTTACTCATCCTTTCATCTTGAAAAAAAAAACCCTTATCACTACTTAGGCCAATTATAAGTTCAAGAAAAGAAAGAGATTCTTTAAGCAGCTACTGGAACGTAAACCACTGGTGTTTTCTGATAATAAACATAAATGACTGTAAAAAATGTCTTCAAATAGTTGAACATCTGGAACAAGGATAATTACAGAGTGCTGCATAAAATGTAGAATCAAAGGGATTCTCTGAGTCATGTACCTTTTGGAGAAAGAATTCAATTTATTGTGCTGCTTATATGCTGAAATAATTGAAACTCACTGACTGATTTACCAGAATCAAGATCATAACATTGCCGTGGAATTGTCAACAAGATGGCCTCTCAAGTAGGAATCACATATGGTAGCAACTGCTAGAAATCTGTTGGGAATTGTAAAAGCCCTCCTGCTGCATTTTTTTTGGTCTATGGCAGCAGTTAAAAGCAGACTCTCATAAGGTAGTAATTTCTGTTAACTGATGCCAGCAATTTAGCTTCATATTATCAAGACTTTTAGGATTAAATCAGTACTGCAGGGCAGATGAGACTATAGAGGAAATAAAGATAACTTTAAAGCTAAGGCAATGCTTCAATTCCTTAGTCCTGCCTCCATCTTGATTTTATTATTCCCTTCCCTCCTCCAGCCTCCCCACAGCATGTATATTCCTATGACCACATTCTCCATTTTTATTTCATCCTTGGAGAAACAAGGTTAAAAAAAAACTTGCTCTATTCAGATAATGATACAGATTTCTAAACATAAATGTAGGCTCAGGCATATATTAATCCAGCAGTTATTTAGAAATAAATAAATGGCATTTAAAAGAAAAAAAACAAATAGAAACAGGGAACTTTATATTTAGTTTGCAGCATAACGTTTGCATACAATTACTTTACCTAAACATTTATGCAAAGAAAATAAATAGGGAAATATTATTCAGTTTTCTTTAACATTGGCCAATTGATGTGAATTTTATTGGGGGAGAACAGAATATTTTAATTAAATACATAACATTAAAAATACGGCATAAGTTAATAATTAAAATTACAGCTGTGTCATAGGGTTCTTTGGATAACAAAAGAAGCCTTGTAATTTTAATGTTCCATAATGTGCCTAGTCAAAGATGCAGAATTCAAAGAAAAGAAAAGAAAAAATAAATAAAAAGAAGTTACTTCCAATTTTATTTTACAACTGTTG
>JANHGD010004714.1:115971-126031 GCA_027560375.1 Imantodes cenchoa | reverse complement strand
ATAATAAGCCCAATTGGGCTTTTGAATGCATGGCAATAAGGCCAAGCGCTTATTTCAGGGTTCAAAAAAATATAAGACAGGGTTCTTATTTTGGGGGAAACACAGTAGGTCCATTTTAGAGTCGTTCAAACATAAAACCGAATTCAAAGTGAACTCCAAGTAGGACTGAATTTGGCTGAAATCTAAACCCTTGGAAAAACAAAAAGGAAACTTAGGGTTTGTGTGAGTATGTGTATGTGGCAAAACATCCCCCATCCACAAGTCTTGTTTCTATCTCATTGCAGGTTTATGTTGGGGGGGGAGGGAAAATAGATTTACTTGCTGGTGCTCCAAACAAACAAAACAAGCAAAATCAATTCCTCACTTTTCGCCCTCTGCTCCTCCTTCCCTGCCAACCACTCAAGTCAGGATGTTTGGGAATGACTGCTTTGGGAAAAAAGGGCAGAGGTGGGAAGAAGGACCAATGTGCCCCAGCCAACTGACTCCCATCAAATGTGTGTTTACCCTGTCCAAAATCTGAGAAGGATCCCTACCCTTTATGTTCCTGTAGGATTGCGAAGCTAAGTTGGGGGTTGAGTGGTAGGCTGTTTGGTGTGGCACCTGGAATGGGGGCGGGGGAACAATTTTTATAGTTTTTATGAATTGTTGTGAGCTGCCTAGATCATGATGTGAGATAGGCAGCAATATAAATCCTGAAAATAAATAAGTACGTAAGTACCTGGAAGACCCACAACTGCCAAAAATATTTTTTCTACATCACAAGGGTGCACTTATTTGCTTGTTTGTACTTTCCTGCTTTTCATCAACAATAATCTGACATTTGGCTAAATTGGCAGAAATGACAGCTTCTTACTAGAGGGTGATACAATACATGCCAGATGGAAGACAAAACATTGATTTCTTCTTTCCTTTGAGAACTGCCAATGCCATTTCTATTACTGGGCACAACTGGAAATAATTTTCAGGCATAACATAATTGCCTCTTATGAGTAGAAGAATCCTGCCAAGGGATTTAACAATTTAATCTTATTTAACAACCAAACAAAATACTTGTAAATAATGAAAAAAGCTGTCAGATAGGCAGCAAAATGAAATGGTGAAAAAACAGTTCTTTTGCAGAAAGAGGTTATTTTAACTGGTTAGCTAAGCTAGCTTAATGACATGCCATGAAAATACTTTTTCACTTTTCATTCACTGAAGACTTTTGTTATCAAAGAATGAAAAACCTTTAAAGTTGAAGTCCTTGGGCTAATAAACCAACCAATCCTTAGAGACCCCTCATAATAATTGCAGTTTCAGTTTGGCAATCTTGCTCTAAATAACAAAATGTATAAATGTACTTTTTTCACATTGATTTCTCAACGACCTGCTGAAGATCAACTACATATTCCCTGCATTCCTCACTTTCTGCTCTTTAAAAAGGTGCAGGAGAAAATAATCAGAAACTGGTCAAATAACTTTCAAATAATCAGAAACTGGTCAAAAAACTTTCCAAGCACACTTATAAAGTAATTTCCCTTTAAGTTTGGGTTCATTTTTGCTACCTCTCTATTTCTATATGGGAACAATAATACATTCTTCCAGTCAGAGCCACCCACTTTGTAAGTAAAACACATACATTTTTAATATTTTTCCCATTTAATACCTTCAAAATCCGTGTCTCATCATTTAATTTGTGTGTATTATATAAATATACATGATTCACTTTTCACCAGTATTTGGAAATTTAACACCTCTATTACCAACAAATTTGGCCCCAAATTATTTTTAAATGAATCAAGTGGTACTTAATTTATTTTTCGTTACTGAATCCCTGAATTAGGTTCATCATCACATTCTATGGTAAGGACATTGGGCTAAATTAGGTTGCCAGTCTAATAATCTTTTCCATTACTGCTAAGCTGAAGTTCAAAATATAACCCTATTAGTTAGTGGCTGAACTATCCAGCCAGGATGCAGGGGTGAAATGCTCCTGGTTTGCTCGTTTCTATCGGTTGTCAGAGAGCCAGTCGTGAAGGGAGTGTGAGGGTCCGCCCACCCACCCGGAAACGCTTTGCGCATGCGCAGATGGTAAAAGAACCCAAATGGCGGTGTCCTGGCAGGTGGGCAGAGCCTCAAGCTCCCTTCGCGACCGACTCTCCAATAATTGATAGGCATGAGCGAACCGGAAGCATTTCACTCCTGTCAGGATGCCATTCATTCTAAGTACCAGGTAATTTCATAATAATTCTTGCTTAAGTGGAAACTGAAATCAGACATTGCTAAATCCAGATGGTCAAAGTGCCTACTTGCCTAATCCCAGATCTTTTTATTCAGAAACAATTCTCATGGAGTTCAGTACACAGCCTGGGAGAAAAAGTTAAAAGATTCTTTGGATGATCTTGATCAAAGTCTAGAAATACTTGTTAAAAATGGAAGATCACAAGTAATACCTGTTAAACTACATAGCATACATTGGACAAAGACCTCCGTGATATATCCTTTTTTGAAAACCTTACAACTAAGTGTAAAACTTTTTTATAAATCAAAGTTATTATTCAACTCTTGTTGAATTCAACTATTTTTCAAGAGTTAGTATTCAAACACACAATTCTTAATTGAAGTCAAAGAAAAAAAATCTAATTTAGCTTTGGATGTTATCTACTTGAATAGGACCGGGGTTCAAAGACTATGAGAGTGGAGAACAGATAATCATCTGAAAATGCTTTGTTCCACTCAAAAACATTCAGATTGAAAGCAATTCTAATTTTTCACAAACTAATGTGAATATGAGAAAGTCAGAAACTGAGTGTTATTTTATTCCAAAGTACAATACAATATCCTCTATGATTAGTTTGTGTCTGGGATCTAGCCAGCAAGTTGGAATGTTACCTAAATTTCTGTATGTTTGCATTATAAAATTTCTTGCCAGCTCCATCTGAATAAACTATTGTACAAGAGATTTTGTTCTTTGTTCACAAAATAGGTTTAAATTTAAATATTTGGCTTTGCCAGATTTTCTGACATGATGCCAATTTACTAGACACTGTAAACCCATTAATGAGTTACACCAGAATATGGACTTTGTAACATTTGTATTTTACCTTACAATTTTCTCTAGTTCATAGCTAAAATTGAATTAGTCTTCTGCGGGCATGTAAATATTATTTGGTTAACACTCTGTTAACTCTTCAGTGGACAAAACTAATGTAGTCTGTGTACAAATATCTATCTGAAGTAATTCAATCCTTAATTTCTTCATATGCTACTTAGTACTTGTTGCAAAAGAGAGCTACCAATAAAAGTGTATGCCAAATATCCAAATTAATCTCTCAAGTTTCACAATTTTATCTGTGTAGGCTAGTGTTGTACACATGATTTAGAAATGGTCACCTAAGGCATTTCAGAAAGCATACTACTACTAAATGAACCTATTCTTATGGAACTATACATTCCCTAACCACTAGCTACCACTCTAACTTAGCATTATGTTCCCCTTAAATAACTAGCTGTACTGGGTAAGATGGCATATCACTAATATCCTAGTCTGCTAAGTGTTGTGACACTCACGGACAAACCTCCTTGGATCTTCATTACCATGGCACATAATTTTTTGACAAAGAATTTCAGTGGAAAAGAAGCAAAATATATATATATATATATTTAAAGAAAATAATTTTATTTTAAAAAAAGGTGAAGATGACATTTTAAAACACAATTATGGATTCAAGAGTTACTGGCAAAAGAAAAAATATATACTTACCAACCACAGAAGCTCCTCTTTCAGCAAAAGCCAATGCATATGCTTTGCCCAGTCCTAGCATAAAGAAAAAAAAAAGTAAAGTCTTTTATAACCTGACAGTCAAAAAACCCCTCCCCCCACACACAGGAAGTCAGCGTGTTTCCCTGAAAATAAGATACGGTCTTATATTGTTTTTCCCACCAGGTATTATTTGGGGGGGGTGTCTTACACTGACTCACCTTTCGGAGGTAGCACCTACAGCCCTGCCCAGCAAAAGGCCACTGCCAGCCCACTTCTTCTGTGGCCGCTTGCCATCACTCGAACGCGTCACCCCCGGCCTGTTTCACTGTCAGAGGCCTTCTGTAGCCAATAAAAGAGCTATGGATCGATCTGGAGCTCTGTTATCAGCTGCAGGGGGCTTTCCAGAAGGGCCTCTGATGGCAAACGGAGGCCTGGGGCGACACTTATGTCAATCTGGACCTCGTTTCTTAGTTGCAGAGGGCTTTCTGGAAGGGCCTCTGACAGCGAAACAGAGGCCGGGGGCGACGCACATGAACAGCGGCAAGTAGGTGCAGAAGAAGTGGGCCAGCAAGGCAAAAAGGGTATCGGAATGTGCGAAGCCTGGTAAGTAGGGAAGCTCCACTCCCACATCTCCACTCTAGCTTAATTTTTACCCATGCACTTCGACCCACCCCCTGCACTCTGGAGTGGGCGTGATCTTAATTAGACCTTATTTTTAGGGGTAGGCTTATACTGGACGCACGTGCAAAAATCAAGCTAGGACTTATTTTCAGGGTAGGTCGTATTTTTGGAGAAACAAGGTACTTAAAAGCAATATGTTATATTGCTCTTAGATATCTGAGTATCTGATGCATCAGATTAAACAGAAGCAGAAAAATACTCAGTCCTGATGACATGTGATCTAGACAAGTGTTGTTCAATCTTGGCAACTTTAAGATGCATAAACTTAAATTCCCAGAATTTCCCAGCCGTATTTCTTAAAAGTTATCAAGGTTAAGAAACATTGTTGTAGAATCAATTGGGAATTCCAAATAGGCCACCAGAGAAGAAACTATCTGAAAAAAACAAAGAACTGCTCAGAATGCAGCAGATTAGTATAATTCAATTAAGCCACCAAACTTTAGAAGGTATTCTCCCCTTTATATCTCCAAAGACATATAAATTTTCCACTAAAGAGGAAAAGAAAATTGTTTTCTTTAAAAGGAGCTGCATGATACTACTGTAATTTTGTAAGGCTTTAAAAAAAAAGTTTGACGTGTGAGAAAAATACTTGAAATTCTTTTCAGTACAAGTAAAATACTTTAAAATACATCTTGACTAAACAGTTTTCTGATATGAACTGAAATATTTTCACATAGTATCCTTTTCTTGAATTTCATCCTGAGATCATTCTTGAGGCGGTCTTCTTCACTCAGATAAAATTATTGTGAAGATAAACTGGCTACGCAGTTTTTATACAGCATTTAGAAACTAAAATCACATTTTCAAACTGAAGCAAGATTTATAATTAAGTTTCTTTACATAGGCAATCTCTGATCTGAATATATCAGGGAATATATCTGAGATATCTGAGATATATCATTTTCAGGCAGAATGATTCAATGTCCTTTTTAATGAAAAGTGCAAAATAATTATGCTGACAAGGTATCAATTCATCTCTGATTATTGTATTTCTTTAGCAAATTTCAACTGAGATCTTGGTGGTTCCAACTTAAAATAAAAGGGTGTGTGTGTTGTACTTTTTATCATAGCTACAAAAATACACCATTATGTAGCCTCTTTCCTCTCCTTAATTGTAGCTAAGGCCACTGGTAGATTCTGTTTCTAAATATGAGCTATTGAGTTAACAACTCAGTGAATTAATTAACTGATTTCATAATCAAAACAGGTTTGTTTTGGAATGACTCTAGCATTGTACTATGAACAGTTTCAGGATATTATCTGTCAGTTGCAATCCTTTACATATTGCTCAAAAGTCCCATTAAGTTTTCTGCGGCTCCCTCAATTCACTATATTTAGGATTGTAATTTCATTTTGTTTTATGTACAATATGTATAAACTATACTTAACAACCTACAAGTAGAACAGATTCCAGCCCTCCAAAGATCTTAAATCTTCTCCAGAGAGCTGAAAGACCTTACAGAGCTGATTTGGAGGATCTGGGCATGTGTAGAGATTGAGAGTCCAAAACTCTTACTTAAAATGGTGTGCCTGGACATCTGATATTGTGTGGATCAAACAGCCTGACAATCTCACCTAGGTTTTTTTTTTAATTCCCTAATGTCAGTAATGTTTCAATATTCTTGGCTAAATTTCCATCAAATTCAAATACATAGTGGTATTTCTTCCATTTAATTTTAAAATACATTGCATAGTATTTTGTATTACTTTGTAATACGAATAGTATGTTGCATGCATAGCATGCAAAATACAAAGAGAATCCAATGGGTGATTATATTGTACTGAACATGACAAATCAGAATCCACCTTATGCTAAAGTATTAATAGATTGTTAATTAGCCTCTGTCTCCTAAAGTCTGTTTTTCATAACTTAAAAGACAAAAAGTTTATAAGTAATACCATTAAAACAAAAAATCACAATCAGCAAAGGAATTGCTAATGGAGAAAGACTGCTACAAAAAATACCTTATTCGGCAAAACTAGTTTGACAAGTCAATAGTGAAAATTATCACATAATCTATCTTTATTATCCCTGTTTGGTATCAAACTTCATCTGTGAATAGGCAGTAAAGCTTTAAAACTAACTATCCAATCTCTGTCTAGCTAAAACTAGGAATATTTTACAGCCATTTTTTAAAAATGGAGAGGATTTTTTTTTACTATTCTTGAATCAATTCTAATATTATATGTACATATGGTTTTTATGGAAATAATCGCTAAAGAAAAATGGATTCAAAGGGACCAAATCATGACATTTTGAATTATAATTTGAGTGCATGAATTACTAGAGTTAATTCACAGAATTCACTGCCGGTGGGTTACATGAGAAATCTCCCAACTTCAGTAATAGAATTTGATATGGGAAAGCAGACAGGCAACCTAGAAATGATAGATGTAAGATTATTATATTTATTGTATACTGGCAAATAATATAAAATTTATGTAAAATTTTTGATAAGATATTGTGGTATATGTATTGATGATTATGTGGAGTATGTTAAAAAATAAAAATTTTGTAAAAAGAAAAAGAAAGAAATCTCCCAACTTCCAGGCTCAACCTAGAAACTCACAAATATGTGAACGGGTATTATTAGGTTGAGAATTTAAAAAAAGAATCGTCACCACTAAATAAACGACTTTCTTTCCGGAGAGAAAACAGGCTGCACTTACGAAGGTCTATCATTGGATCTACTTAAAAGTAAACTCCGGAAAGGCATGGATAGAATTATAAACTCAGCTTCATTTAAAAGGGCGGTTGACATATCTTCGTCCTTAAGGAGAAATGCAAACAAGAATACAAGAAAGCTGCAAAGATCTCCTTGCAGCCTATTTGCAACCAAGCACACTTTACAAGGAAACCTCCGAACAATCAACTGTCATTGTGACCCACCACTTACCTCCCCCAGCACCGGTCACCAGAACTACCCGCCCGTCAAATCTCAAGGGAGAAGACATCCTGCGTCCGATCAACGCAAAATCAGCCTTTCCAGGACTCTGGCGGACTAAATGGACAGAATACGGGCAAAGGGCGCGGGGGAATGCGCACGCGCGCCATAGCTTGCTGCATCCTGGGAAACGTAGTTTTCTTATTCAACTCTCGGCAGCTGAGTTAGGCGGATTTAATTGTATAATTATTACCGTACAACACATCCCGCTCCCGCCCAGCCCCAGTAATTTCACCATAACAGCCTGAGCCTCCCCAATCGGAATACAGCCATTGTGTAATGGGAATAAGGATAATTATAGGGCGTGTTTACGGATAGTTAAATTAACTTGGTATATTCAACCCCATTCCTGAGTACGTTCAACCACGGAGATTAGATATTATTGAGGAACGACTACATCTGGAGGGTAACCAAAGCGAGGAATCCTCCTAGCCTTGAACCGAGCGTACTAAAAGCAGCTACGAGATCCAGATTGTGGTTATGCAAGGCGCTTCAGTATTATTCAGTAATATTCAAACAATATAGTTTCCTGATTGCTTATTTGTACCCTATGACAATAATTAAGTGCTGTACCTCATGATTCTTGACAAATGTATCTTTTCTTTTATGTACACAGAGCGCATAAGCACCAAAGACAAATTCCTTGTGTGTCCAATCACACTTGGCCAATAAAGAATTCTATGCTATGTATGCTATGCTATGCTATGCTATGCTATGCTATGCCATTCCATTCCATAGCCCATTGACTTAGAAAACATTCCTCCTCTCTTGAAGCCAGTGTTTCTCAACTTGCTGGCTGAGAGTTGAAATCCGCCCACCTTTAAATTGCCAAGGTTGAGAACTTAGAACAACTTTATTGTCACTTTGAATGTACACCAATCGGCATACATTAAAATGAAATTTCGTCGCATACAGCTTTCAAAGGGTCACCACCTCCAATATATACTATATAAACATGACAAAATAAATAAATACAAAATTATGCATATACCCCCATATATTATACGTCACGGAGAACGCCGCTTTAAGTCTTTCTTTGCATCAGAACTGCACGCCCACGTCTAATGTAGGAGTGGCGGCATATATGCATAAAAGTGAACGGTACTCACTTTAAGAGAGACTTTTTAAAAATGTTTCTCCTGAGGATCTGTCTTTGAGGAGGCCGTCCGCCCAGTCCTAGACCCGTTTCTCTTTTTTTCCCTACGCCCGTGAGCTGTGATCAGACTTCTGAGTGAGGAGTCGGTGGTGGGAGAAAGAAAACATTTCCTTTTTTCGCATCCGTATTTTAAATATCTTAGCTCTGGGCAGAATCCTGGTAGGAAAGAAGATTGGGGGGTGAGGGACGACTTGGACTTATTGAAGGCCGGGGCCATTAAAAAGGATAGAATGGTCCCGAACCTTCCGGCACAGGCAAAATCACTAAACTACTTAAAAATACTTCAAATACATGTTTAAAAAAACCAGTAGGGGGAGTATTGCCATGGTCTCATTATGTCGGATCTTCTTTCTTTTGATATTTCGAAAGCCCGTTTGGAAATTTATCTACTCTCATGCTTAAAAAGTCAGAAAATACAAGACGCAGGATGATAAAAAAATATATTTATTATTTGTTTTCAGTGGGCAAAGTTCAATCAAATAACAGGCTCCAGCTGCTTCCAATAACAATTAGGGGAAAATAACTATTCAGCAATTTCAACCAAATTCACAGAGGTAAAGATGACTGGCGCAAATCCTCAAGATTTTGAGACGGGTATCACAACTATGTCACCAAACTATCTCTTTTACACCCAAATAATGGTGAAATCATGTGTGTTTTGTGTTGTTTGGAATTTCTAATTTTCTCTAAATAAAATTTGATGCAGGATGTGTAACTAGCCCTTGAAAAAGTGAAGGTGGTCTTAAACTTTACATATTAGCAGGGGTGAAATTCAGCAGGTTCGGACAGGTTCCCACGACAGATCTGAGGAATATTAAGATGGAGAGATCTGATTCAAAGTATATTTTTTTATATAATTTCCAGCAGTTTGGAACATATTTTTAGAGTTTCTGTGGAAGTAATACTTCCTGCAATGCGTGACAAGTTGCTAATTTAGTACAGATGCATTAGAATAATGTTTCTTATTGTTTGCTTCAAAAATAGTAAAGTCGTAGATTTGTCAGACCTATGCAGTTGACCATCTGTCATCAACATAAGTTTAAAAAAACCTTCTGCCTGAATGTGATGGCAAGCAAGAAGTATTCTGCAATGACATAGTTCAAAACAATTTGGCAAATGCAAACATTTTGAGGAGCACTTCACTTTCCTTTTTCTTAAGAATGGTCTGTTCTGTTTAGCTGTAAATACTGAGCTTTGTACTTGCAGTGCATAATAAATGAATTTTTAAAATAACTAGCACCTAAGGTACAAGCCTAACATACTGGTTTCTCTAGTTAGGCTGGTCCTAGGGAACACACACACACACATACACACAGCAACTTGGCTGCTTGTAATTAAGTTATAAAGAATTCAAAAAAGGAAGAATGCATAATGTTAATAGTTTCTATTAATACCATGTGCTTTTCTGGAGTGAATTAATCTGTAGAATTGCCTGTATGCCAAATATTAAAAGTCACTTGTGTTAAATTGCCTGTATTGGCAATTGTAGAAAGAAGAAGCAAGAGGCAGCTCTTTAGAAAGGCTTTTTATTAGTGG
>JANHGD010004714.1:98008-109275 GCA_027560375.1 Imantodes cenchoa | reverse complement strand
GCTCCGGAGCCGTGAAGTCATTTTGCCCGTTTTACCCCCACGCAGTGTGGAGCGTGGGGGTAGGATAGCACTACTGGGTACAGGTATAAGAAATTGAACCATGATTTCATTGTAGTCAATCCATATTCTAGCTACTAGTCCCCTACTTTCAAGATCTTTCACATACCGCTCCTCTTTTGATTTCTCTCCCTTGGCACCAAAACTGTATGTGAGTTAGTATGAACTTTTATTTCATATGGGCAGGCATCATTTAGTGACTGCCTCATTTAGCAACAGTTTCCAGTTACAACAGTGATGAAAAAGAAATTTTATGATTAATCCTCACATTATGACCTTTGCGGGTAAAGCAAAGAAATGCTAAAGTAAGAAATGCTATTGTAAGTACAGTCACAGTTACACTTACCAACTGCTTTGCTTAATATACAAGTTATTGGTTTTAAACTGTGGTCACTAAACAAGGACTTCCTATATATTATTTTTCCAGTTGAATGTTGGAACAAAACAACTCTCAGCCTTGTTTTCCAAAAATATTGGTTTCATGTTCTTTTTTTTTTTACAGCTAAGCAACAAGATATAGTAGTTTATTGCAGAGTTTTGCTCTTGAAATGCTTCTTTATAACATACAGTCTCCAAGAACTATGTTTATGACATACAGCCTTCAAGGACTATCAGATAAACATGTAACATAAAAATGATAACTTGTGACAGATATTTTATTAAGACTGTAAAGTTGGGGCTCAAGTATCCTGCAGAATAGTGTTTTATGAGGAATAGTGTTTTATACACTTTTAGTGAACATTTATTTAGAAGACAGTGGCCCAATATAAGATGATAATTCAAATTGTTTTTATTTAGCTGGTGAATCCAAGCCTTACCCTGTTTTTTACAGCTTATAAAAATGACTTATTTTTGTGGATTATTGAATAACTTTAAGTAAAAGTTTTAAGGCTGAAAATACTGTAATGAAAAGAGAACATGGCATTGGTACTTATCCATACATTCATAAACCATCAGCTAATGCTGAGAACAAACACTAATTTGTGATTGGTAAATACAGCTGTGATTCGACAATTTACAAGGTCATTTGTTTTCACTATTCCTGTTCTTTTCTGGCACTGCTACATGTAAGAAATCAGAACCTTTTGCTTCCATTTTAAATTAACCACTGTTTAACATATCTTTCAACTCTTCAACTATAGTCACAGTTATTCTTCACAATTAACTTCATTCTTAGCTTTCCAACTATTGAGTAAATCAATTTTCATATTGAATTCTCTGTCTAGTTTTATACTGCATATATACTTTTAATATATTTTTGATCTATGAGATTATCATTTGCAAGATATTAAGTAATCAATTAAGTCAATATCATAGTCACACCTCCAACATTTATATTTGCTTTACACTGCATTTGCTATAATCATCAAGCCTTATCATGTTACCTAAGACTTAACCTGTACAGGTGTGCTTAATGTGGTTTTAGCTTATCTTGAAAATAAGTAAGCAATGTTTATCAGGCCATGGGTCAAAAATAATATGTATTTTATACACTAGAAATATGTGATGTAATTTCCATCAAAACGTAAGAAAGTTGTAGCTGTACAAAACAGCCGGCGTAGAGTCCGTCTGCAGCAATAATAAAGCAACCTAGGCCGCTTTTATTTGAAGATGGCTTATGTAATCCGCCCACAAAACACTGAAATAAGACTGGGACTGGCAAGAGATTTCTTTGTGCTGTCAGGTTGGATCATTAAAAGCCAAATCAAGTCTACTCTTGTGCTGGGCAGTAATGTGATGGCTGGACAGAATGGTGTATTTCAATGGCATTGAGAGGGTTCAGGAACAACTATTGTACCTAACCTTTGGATAGATGTGCAAGGACATCTCCTGATGGGCCAAGGTGTGTTTTTAGCATGGAATTGAGAGTAAATGGCCTCCAGGAGACAAATTGCTTCTTTCGTCATTCTTAAAGCCCAGAAAATGCCTCCAAATATCAATGTTGAGGCTAATTTTAGTTGATGGGTGGGAAGAGGTGAGGAGGAAAAGGAATAAATACGAAGCATTATACCCGTATACTACATAAAGTTTTTGAAATGTATCAATTCTATAACTGAACTAGAAAGATGAAGAAGATACAATTCCAGGTAAGTTCAGACAATTGCATAGTTTTAGAGAGAAATGAAACCACCAAGTCAGAATAATACCAAAGACTGATACTACAACTCTATGTATGTTTCTCAGACTTAGATCCCACTTGATGGTTTGGCAAAATAGCTTGTTACCAATGCTTTCCACAATCAGGGAATAATGGAGGACAGTTCAAACATAATCATCCTTCAAATTGATCATCCATCAACAACTGTTGTTGTTTTATCACAAAATGTAGGATAGCTAAAGCATTTCATGCTGCTGGAGTCATAAGCTAAAGTAGGGCTGGCCTGGCAGGCCAAATTAGGCCCAAAAACTGAAAGCTATAAATCCCGGATATATAAACATTAGAAAGCATTTCTCAACTTTTCATTCTGTTGGCTATTTCAGCTATTCCAAATGGAAGGAAGTAGATGAGATAGTTATAGGCGTTCATTTCGACCAGTCCCAAATATGTCGTAAGGCTAGTGTGCTTTACACAAAGGAGAAGTGCAACCAAAGAGAGGAAAATATTTGTTCAAAATGAACTAGAAAACATATGTCCTGATCAGGATATTTTCCATCTCTAAAAGACAAGAATTTGTATTATAGTACATTATATGATATTTCACTTAGGCTGCACGTTTGATCAATACAAAGGTTCTATTAATATTTCATAAACTAAAATGTAATGAAAATAATGATAAAAACACATCTCTGTCAGTGCACTGTGGTTCAAATATAAAGATCCAGTATAATTGCTCCTTAGCTGTAGAATCAACAGTGTGTTACTCAATGCTGTTTTTACTCATTAAAAGTTTAATATCTAAGTATTATTCTTCTGAAAGTTATACAAAAATGCATAAAATGTAACTTAATGATTTTTACAGTTTTATCACTTTGGAAGATAGTTTATATATCTATATATATTTAAAGCCTTCATCCCATATATTTCATAAATTCTCCAGTTAATGAAACAATTATAATAAAAAAACAGATGCATGTAACAGTCATACAGCTGAAATAGAGTTAGGAGCAGCAGCCATTAACTAAACACTATCTAAACCCAGCTGGTTTAGACAAAGAAATAAAAGTTACCAAGTAATGGGTAATGGGATTGATGGTCTCCTTAGACATATACTTCTACCAACCATCAAATTTTACTACCTACTCAAGTCAGTAATCCTATACAGATTTAGCTAGAAATAAATTTTCCTTAATCCAGTGAAATTTAAAGAGAAATAAAATGCATTGAATGCTTTGGAATGGAAGGAGTATCATTCAAAAGATATCCATGGGAAACATACAGAATATTGCCATTAGACACGTATATATCAAAAACTTTTTGTGGTATAAAGCATAATTACGATTATGTCCCATCAAGTCAGTCTTAGTGACCACATAGATTTTCTCCATGAGGTGTAAAACAATACAGCAACTCAACTGGGAAATACCCTAGAAATTAATTTAGAGCTGAACCGGAATTTCAGAATCACTGCCTTTATTAAGATATCACAATCTAATGTTTCATATTTTTCAAAAAGCAAAATACAAATGTAACATAAATTTAATTTTCATTGGAATCAAAGCCACCACTAGTTTTTCTTCATTGTCTACCCTGTTAATTTCAGCTGTTTTTCAAAAACAAAAACAATGAATTGTTTCTTATAGGTATTGACAGGACTATAGTTCTCCTGAACACAGATAGCTGGGCTAATTTAGTCAACTGAATTTGCAGGTAAAGTTAATTACTTTTAAGTTTTCATCCTACTCCTTGTCTTGTCATGACATGCATGCTGCCTACTCATCTACACAAAAGAAGTGAAATGAGCATGTTGGAATGCTAGATTCTAAAGCAGTTACAGGAAAAGGGTTTAGCCTAGTTATCTGGATTTAGATTCATTAATTCCATTCCCTGAACAGAAAGCACTAGCATATGGGAGCATTTGAATAAATTTGTTCCACCAGTTACACTAAATTTAGTAACTTTTGCTCAGCCAAATGGCCTGAATCAGAATCAGAAACTTTTAACTCATATTAGATATATGTGGAAAATGTTACTATTGTGGGGATTGTCAGTTTAGAAGAAAGCAGCCTCTCTGCAATATTTCGAAGTTCCCTAGCTCACTATCAAACTGACGATCTGATCAGGGTGGTTTATACCAGCAGCTTATCTGGCTTCTTAGCAAATCAGGAAATATGAGCTGTTTTAAAATATGCCCACATTTTCAGAGGTAATTTACCCTCTCTTCGGACTCAAGTAGGCTATCACATTAAATTTTCAGGGAGGGAAATCGTCTTCTTTCACTAGACAGTCATTTCCCAACCCACATTTACGTTGGTAAATATTCAGTTTTCTTGGAACGTTTCCAGACCTTCCACATGCTCATCATACCATGGAAAGAAAGGAAGGATATTTCCCTTTTGACAAACTTTGCCACAGACAAACTGTTATTCAGTTCAACATGCATCAACCAGTAAAAACTGTTTCTCCAATGCTCCTTCTTAAAATAACGATCTTTCAGTTCTCTGAATTACACAACTTCCTTTTACAAAAGCCGGAGGGTGTTCAAACTAACGCCTATCTTTTCCCTTTTCAAGCCATTGTTGCCTGTGAAGTACACAGGCACACAAAGCTTCTAAGTTACACTTTGTGTATGCTTGTCATTCTACAAAGAACAAAACATCCTTGCTGTCAAGGGCTTAGCTGCTGCATTTTCAGTGAAAATGCAGATCCTTGTCTTCGGATTCCTTTGCTTTCTCTCCCCTCCCTTAAAACAGTTCAGTATTGCAGCAAATACAAACCTCTATTCATCATCTCCCAGAAGTAGCTTTGGAAAGCAACCATTAAAAAAAAAACCTCCTTGGGAGAAAAAAATAAATAAAAAGCATACCTTCTTTGGAATCATCTGCTTCGGAACCCATGATACCAACCTAAATCTTTCAAGATTTAGATGACGTGCCTGTTTGAGAAGCAGCAAAATGAACTTCTCAAAAGAAGAAAAGGGGGCTGGGGCTAAGAGAGGAAAAGTTTTGTGAAATCAACCAATGAGAGCTCAGCGGTGCTCCAAAGTCCCACCTCTTGGAAAATGCATCTGAGCAACAGTCTGAAAAAGAGCACCTTCAGACACCCCTTTTATTTGCCAGAAATGGCTGCCTGTTCAGCTCAATGTGTGTGATACAATGTGAAACCACTGCAAGCCAAGCAGCAGGAAAAAAAATACCCGGTTTTTAAGTATTGTTTGATAGACTGACAAGCAGTTTGAGTCCATATCACACAAACAATAGAAATTGTTTCTTCCATCTTTGCTGTAAAAATCAGCGCACATTTAAAAAAAAATCTAACCCATAATTTTTGCTAGAATTTTAGTACAATAAAGGAGGTTTTTTTTCCATCTTACTTGTCATACATTATTGCTTTGTGCTCTCATTTGCAGGATATCACACTAAATCATGACTGGTGATCAGCAGTCTATCCAAACACATACAGACTGTTTTCAAAAACATACTGGGAAAATGTGTTTGTTTTCAGAGTTCACTCTATCAACACACTGATTTTTCAAGTTTCAGGGGAGCAGCCTATGGGGGCAGAGTGATACATTAATTAAGATTTGTCAAACATGGCAACAAACCTTCTGACTTACGCCGATGATACTTTATGCACCTAATTTGAAGACTACATTAAGGTCTTTATCCATTAAACAGACAAATCCAGCTCCACTAACCATACTATAATAAAATTTGTGACTGAAGCTAATATTGATAATATTCCCAAAGTGAATGATAATGCTTAATAATCACATAGAATAGGAGTGTCAAACTTGTAAAAAGTGTCAAACTCACAATCATGTTGTTGTCATGTAATGTATCGGGACTTTTCTCCCTTCGCTAAAATGGGGGTGGGGGGGTGAGCTTGTGACACCCCTGACATAGAAAGATCTTCAGGATGATGCCAACTATCTGCAAGCTAAAATGTCATGATTTATTTATTTATTGGGATTTATAAGCCGCCCTTTCCCGAGGGACTCAGGATTCTGATCACACATCAGATTCTGATCACACATCATTCCAAATTATATTTTATTTAACTAATGCTTCAAGCAACTTGTTTAGCCTATATTAAACAAGAGTTACAATTCAGCATGATTTGTAAACCAATTTCTTTTCTTCTTCTTTACTTTATGTTTTACTGCTTTGGGTGTCAAGGGAACCAAATTTTATTAAGGATGTCAAATTAATTGATTGTTGTTTTGGCAGATTCAGAGACAACATCCCATTGGATGGCATGGGAAGGGGCAACTACTTCCCTTCTCCATGATGGCCAAATTATAAGGAGAGGGAACTCCACTAGGTAAACCAGACCAGAAAATTAACTCTACGGGAAGGCTAAAGCTACTTTTATTAAGATTGGTTATAGTAAGAGAATCTTCAAGTCAGATTGGGTTGTGCCTATTTCCCTATGAGAGGTATTTCAAGGTAGCCAGTGGCACCGACAAACATTCCCAATGGCAAACCGTAATTTGTAAATTCAGATATTACAAAAATTACAAAGGTTTACGGATTATAGTTTGCCATAATGTGTCTACTGTATTCAACAAGGCTGGGCAGCATTTCAGATTCGAAGAGGAAAATGTGTTCTAGGGCAGGACGGGACTCCTGGAAGATCTATCTGCAACTCCTGGAAGCAGCCGTGTCATTCCCAAGAATCCTATCCTATTCCCAAGGATCCTGGGAAAAGGTAAGAGTTAGAGTTGCCAACGGATTTATTTGCTTCACTTGCATGCTCTGAAGTGTATTTTGTTTTTCAATTCTACAGTGCTGAGTAGTCTTAATGTTAAAGAACCTATTCACATATGTGTTTCTTTAATTTTGGCTTAATGCAACATGCAAACCCATCCAACATAGTCATCGTTAAGTTGTTCAACAAATCATGCTTTCAAAAAGTTTAGAGTGACATTATTTACAGTATTCAGTCCTGTATTAGCTTAGCAGGTTGTTTCATACACCTGAGTGTTTGTCCTGTCGTGTCAGGCACGTGTGTTTCTCTTTGCACAATCTCCACCAACTGCTTTACTAGTGACATATCTAATGTGTTTTCTTCATGAGTACTTTTGTGAAGACTTAGAAATGAGACTCTGAGGCTACAATTGAGTCTGGAATAACTTCTATATAGCCAATGGTACAGCTGACAAATAAGTGTAACTCAACAACTTAAGACTGATGACTTTTAATGCAACAATATACCTTGACAAACAAGTGACTATTATGGCTCCAAGGATCGCTCCAAGGCTACAACCTCTAAGGGCTTCTGCTGTTGTCACATTGATGGTAATTGCTATTTAATATTATATTTGCCTTATGTGGAGACTCTGCAAACTGTGTGAGACATGGCCATTATATAATTTTTGAAAAGTTTTTCTGATGACTCAATTTAAACAGCTTCCAACTATTTGACAATTTTTTGAGCAAGAGATTACTGGAAAATGGTACCAGTAGTTGGATGACATATATTTGCTTGTGATCTTATAAGAGAAGCTGCTTTGGAAGGTTTGTTGCCATGTTTATGCAAAGATGTACCAGTGAATTTGGAATTCTATTAAATCTTTGCCTTCTTGATAATTACAATAACTAGAGTTTCATGATATTCCTGTATTATCAATGTGGTAATGGATACAGAGCAATTCAACTGAGATTCAATCTTAACAAAATGTAAGATACTGTTTTTGTTAAATTTCCAAATGGTGAAAAAATAACCTGGATGGAGTTTTCCTCTTTGAAAACATGCAAATGAGAGTAAATAAATTAAGTACCACTTTGCTGGGAAGGTAACAGTGTTCTGTACGCCACGGTGTACAGTCATGCTGGCCACATGACTACAGAAATGTCTTTGTATAATGCTGGTGCCCTCGGCTAAGAAATGGAGAAGAGCACCATCGCCTAGAGCAGTGATGGCGAACCTTTTTTTGCTTGGGTGCCAAAAGGGCACATGTGCAATGCCCACATGCGCATGCCCACACCAATAATGCAATGCCCTCTCCCTGCACATGCATGCACAGACCCCCCGCTGGCCCCCCATGCATACGTGCAGGCCTCACTGAAACCTCTGGACTTCTGGTAGGCCCGTTGGGCTGTTTTTCGCCCTCCCCAGGCTTCAGGAAAGCCTCCAGAGCCTGTGGATGGCGAAAAAAGTTGTCCAACGGGCCTACCAGAAGTTCGTTTCTGAACTTCCGGTAGGCCCGTTGACTCTGTTTTTTGCCATCTGGAGGCTTTCCTGAAGCCTACAGAAGGCAAAAACAGCCTCCCCTTTCCCTTCGGAAGGCCAAAAATGTGCACTGGAGCTGACATAGGGCAACACCTGCATGCCTTCAGATATGGCTCCACATACCACTGTGGTATTCGTGCCATAGGTTCGCCATCATTAGCCTGGAGTCAACCGTAACTTGATGGGGGAAATCTTTATCTTCTTTAAAAAGTAGGTATGAAACTAAAGGATATATACTAATGGAAATTTGCCACTGGAGGTTCAGAGTGTTATAAGACCTATCTCCAGATGATTCACTAGCTCCTTGAATAAAAATAACCTTGCTTGGTAATTTTACATCTAGATTACTGTAATAAGCACTTTATGGGGTTACCTAACCTTCAGGTAGTGCAGAATGTTAATGCTTGACTATGGACCAGTATATAAGACTAGTGTCATACATATTATACATAGTCTCCACAATCTGCTCAGGCTGTTCAAAGTTCAAGGTTTTGTCAGCTTTTAAAAATGTGTTAATTTAAAATTTAAATTTAATCATTCTTGCCTCCTTTTATATACAGCAATAGCACTTAGACCTATATACCTTCCGCTTCACAGTGCTTTACAGCCCCCTCTAAGCGGTTTACAGAGTCAGCATATATTGGGTCCTCATATATTGTTTTATATTTTAACATTTAATTGTACACCAGCCAGGGTCCACTGTGAGGTAGATAGACAGTTTAGAAGTGTAAATAAATTTACAGAATTATTTGCTGCTGGATCCATGTTACTAAATTTTGCCTAGGATCATTTTTGCTTTACAAGCCTGTTTTTTGTTTTGTTTTTTTACAATTTGCACTTTTGAAATGCAAGAGATGGACAGTCATAGATCCAACTGTAACCTCCAACTTCTCATGGCTCGATGAGAAATTCAGAATCATATGAGGACTTAATGGAAAATAATGCCTCCAATATTATAATCCACCAATAGATGGCAATGCTGATATAGTACACTTGAAACTCTGGTATGTGCTTTAACATCTGTTCTTTTACTCCACTTAGTAGAGAGATGCTGTGAGAAAAGTTGTGTTACTATTGTTCATGAAATTGAAGCCTGACATGAGTACTCATCAATACACTTTAAGCAACATGCCATGATTAAATTCTGTGCAGTTATCAGAGATTTAGTTAGTTTGATGTCAAATTATTCATACTTACTGAAGAATTAGCTTTTTCCTACTAAGGACATTTACTTCCTAATCCTGAAAAACTCCTTAATTGGTTTGCCTTGCTCTTTCTCTTTTGAGGCCTTGTTGTTGAAAGTGTTGCTGTGTTGAGAAACCCAGAAAAGTTTAGAATTCCTGCAGCTTCCCTGGGGACATTGCAAGTACAAAGTCAACAGGCAGGTAAGCTGTCGGATGGTGATGGGAATAAAGGTGTGTGTGAGAGTGGCCAATGCAGTATAGGCACTGTGAGACTGGGGGAGACTAGGTAGGTGGGGTAGACTTTACTGAGGAACTTGCTACCTTCCCTGCTGGCTTCTCCGTTGACTTTCTCCCTGCAATCGCAAACAACTTTACAATTTCTGCTAGCTTCCCAATTGATTTCTGGGAAGCTATCAGGAAGCACTGGAAATGAGGATCACATGGCTGTGGCTAATCTTGGCAGCCCAGAAGCAGTGCTAAAGTAGCAACAATGCAGTAGCACTAAATTGGGTACACCTTTCCCAAATTTCATTCCCACAGGAGTCATGGATTCTGTAAGTTAGTCCATTTGTGTTATCTTGATTCAAAATCATTGCCCTATATAGAGGTGGGATTCAGCAGGTTCTGACCATTTCTTGAGAATCAGTAGCAGAAATTTTGAGTAGTTGAAAGAACCGGTAAATACCACCTCTGACTGGCCCCACCCCCATCTAGTCTCTGCCTCCTGAGTTCCAGCTGATCGGGAGGAAATGGGGATATTGCAGTAACCTTCCCCTGGAGTGGGGAGGGAATGGAGATTTTACAGTATACCTCCCCTGCCATACCCACCAAGCCATGCCCACCAAGCCACATCCACAGAAGTGGTAGTAAAAAAAAAGTTGAATCCCACTACTGCCCTGGTTCCAATATGTTCATTGATAACTGATTGTTGTAAGCTGGTGCCCGATTCCTGAAAATGGATGACTCTCAATTTCAATCTGTTTTATTCTTGAAGGCCCTAAAGTTCAATCCAGTGTGCTGAAGCTATCATAGTATTTTTTTCCCTAGTTCATTTTAGATTTTGCCATTTGTTTTTGTTTCACTAGAAAAACATATTCAAGGGAATTTCAGCAGTGAGAATTTATAATTAAGTCAAACTGCCTTAAATGTTAGTCTTGCAACCTATGCTTTTAACTTTAAAAATTCTCCAATATTTGAACTGGAATGAGTTCACATAGATGACCTAGAAACATAGGGAGTTATCTTTGTAGAAATCACAAAACTATATCAATGTTCAGAGTGTTAAAAAGTTAACACCAGTCCTAGCTTTGAGCTAAGTGGATTTCTTTTGTAAGTAAAATTGCCTTGGATCTTTGAACATTCATTTCTAGCCAGAATGCAGATAAACTGATATATATATCAGATTAATTTTTTCTTTTTTTTCTTTTTTTAAAATAATTTTTATTGAACATTTTCAACATTAAAAAACACAAAACACAAAAACACATAAAACAAAAAAAAGTTCATTACAGCGACTTTGTACCAGTATTACTAGTATTCTTAATTTGTCTAAATTCTAATTTTTAATACATTTTACTATATTATTAACTCACTGTAGTCAATTATAAATTATATTACTTCTTACACACATATACAAAGATATTCATATATTGTTATCTAATTCTTATTTCATAATCATCTTTCTATTTTCTAAC
>JANHGD010004714.1:70668-85218 GCA_027560375.1 Imantodes cenchoa | reverse complement strand
GAGGGGAGGGCGAGGGGCAGGGCCAGTCAGTGATGGGATCACCCGACAGGGAGCCACAGCAAAGGGCCCAAAGAGCCACATGCTGCTCTGCAGCCACAGGTTGCAGACCCCTGCACTACATCAAACTGACTCTCCATATTGGCAGTATTTGGTTTTGAAGATATAGCCCGGATTGTACTTCTACATTAGGAGGAGCTTTCTCCCCCACTTTCTTAGTCCTATTCTTAGTTCCCGTGAAAAAGCGCACTATGCAACGTTATATAACGTATAACGAATTGTAATTAATCACAAAGCTAAGAACCAGAGACTTAAACAAGGAAAAACGTAGCTTGAAAACGGAGACTTGACTGCTTATGAAAAGTCTCACCCTCAGCCAGCCAAAGCTTTGGGCGAGGACCACCCACTCGCCTCCGCCTTAGTGCAAACATTAAACGTTGCTAAACCCAAGGCATTCTCTCGCCTCCCAGTGCCACCAACTCCTGCTGTGCCCCCAGCGCGCCAGGCATAACCCCACCCCATCGTTCCCCATCCAAACCGCTTACTATGTGCTCCGCGGACACCGGAGATCCCAACGCATAAGCCAACAACTTAAAGCAGTAAGGTAGTTCCAAGTCTCTCCGAGGCTGTGGAGAGAGGAGGGAAGGGGAGGGAGGCGGGGCATCAGAAGAAAAGATCAAATCAAGGCGGTGCTGGAGGCGGTGCTGGAGACTTCGGGCCAATCGTTGTCGGGAAAAGGATCAAAGAGGCGGGCGGTGAGCGGAGGCAGCAGGAGGAGGAGTTCGCGTGGTGGTTTGCCAGGTGTGCTTGGATCAGCTTTTGATCCCGCGGCCGCTCCCGCGCAAACCGGCCGCTCATCCTATCAGGATGGAGAGACCGGGATCGGCGCTGCAGCTTTCTCAGGGCACAGCCCCACTTCGTCCCTCCGAAAGCCTGAAAGATCCCGATTTGATCTGATCAACGGGTTCGGCGCTAAGGCTCTGCAAGACTATTTTTCGCATTTGCTAGAGAGAGCACGATGAGCCATGTTAGATTGAGTAACCATCCAAAAAAGGATTTCTCAATGGTGTCTTTTGTAAAAGCAGTTGAAAACGTGGGTGTAATGCTTACAGGACAGTCAGCCCATTCTTGTTTTTATCAATTCCGTATCAGTTGGGAGTGAGTCACTACCCGTTTTGAGCAATCAGATAATGGAAGCACTCCTTATTTGCTCTTGTAGGCCTTTTAAATTAATGCTGTAGTAATGTTCTTTTTTCTGTTTGCATATTCTTGTTTATGTGTCAGCTGCTAGATGTAGTGCCTCTCACTATGTATATAAAGACATGTTTGATTTATAGGGTGCATATTTGTTTTAAAATGGTATTGGTGAACTGAGTAATAAAATAGAGGATTCTGCCCATCCACAGCTTGTTCTGTACAGCACATTTTCCATATTAATATCAATAAATGTAAGTTATTCTCATGACAAGCATGTCTATGGTTTACTCAATTCAGTTTTAGAAAATTGCAAGACAGAACTAGAAACCAACTAGGGTAGGGTTTGCATATCTAGGCTAAATTGGATGGCTAATTTACAACTGAATACATAGTGCATACAATGAAAGACATCTTTACCATGGTTTAAATTTCACTAGGCTTGAGTGATATTATAAAGTGACCACTGTATATCAGACTGGAAAAATCTAAAGGGGTTCTTTTTCTAATGGGGACTACCGTAGAATCAATTGAAGATTGACATATTGCAACTTTTGCTCAGGAACTCAAGCTGGGATATTAAGGCTTAATGAAGGTATTTTCAGTTGCCACCAGATTTAACATCAGTGCTGGAAAAACTCATCAAAAAGGCAAAAATAACCTTAAGAAGCATTGCCCTAGATACCACACACTCTTGGTTTTCTCAAAAAATATTCTCAGAAATAGTTTGCTATTACCTTTTTCTGCTATTCCTTTGACTTCCCAATTGGAAAAGACGTACCAAGAAAATACTGAGACAGCTCTTTTATGAACAGGGGTAAATCAGACTGGCAGCTGAAGTTTACATTATTCATCAATAGAAACAAATATTCATAATCTAGCAAGCTAGCTCAAGAGATACATGATAATACTATGTAACACACAGGAAATAGCTTTAGATGTATGCACCTATAAAGGAGAATATTTGTAGTTCAGGGTTGAAGAGTCCTTGGTGCTCAACTTGGTTGTTTTCTTGCAGATGTTTCATTACCCATTACATCAGTGTTTATAGTATTATACGATTTGTGTAGGCTAGTAGCATAAAATGCAGAAACAATACATTTCTAGGAGAAAGCACACAAAAATGGCAGGAGCCATTACAATCATGTGTAGCAATGTGTGATGGCTGCTTTTTAAAAATTCTGATACTAATTTTCAATATTAAGATATCTGCAGATTAATGTGAGTAGGGGAAATTACCATTTTACTGTTTTCTAAACAATCTAGGAGTTGATTCAGACATAAATAATTTCCCCTTATATGAATGAAAGGGGCACGTGGGCCATGTGGTAAGCAGGAAATTATTTTATCTTCAAATTATATTTGAGTTCTCGAGTAAGGGAAGTAGGAAAGAATGGGAGAAGGATGAAGAAAGTAGGAGAGAGGAAGAAGGAGAGAAGAGAAGGAAGTGATCGGGTAAGGAAAAACAGGCAGGCAATTGGAAAATGATTAATATGGTGTTGCTATATTTGTTTGAATGTATGTGCAAAATGATAGACATTGTTAAATTGAAGATGAATTAATATGGTATATGTAAGGTTTTGTATGAGATGTATTTAAAAAATAAAAATTCAAAAAAATCTCTAATTGCACAGCTAGTGCAAATATGAATTATATTATAAACCATGGCATATCCTCAAATCATAGTTTAAGAGAAATGTATGGATTATTCATGGCATGGTATTGCTATTCCATGTCATGAATTATCCATAAATTCTATGGAGAATTCTGTTTTATTCTATAACTTTTAAACAGTGTTAAGCTGATTTTTAAAGAAACAATGGACACCATTAAAGTAATAAAAAATAAAGATATGACTTGATGTCAGGATGAATACAGGTAAATATTGGCATATAGTTCAAAAGCAGTCCAGCACAAAACTGGGATATAGTAGGCCCCACAAAATTAATGAAGTACAAAACCATACAAACATTCTTAGATTTTAGTGTAAATCACAAGGTTCCAATATAGTCAAAGTTAAGAGCAGCGACCCCCAAACATTTGGGCACCAGGGACCCATTCTGTGGAGAGAGGTTTTCTGCGTCCCGGAGGGGGCGTGGTTTCATGTGCTGCCTGCATTCTGTGGATGGGGCTTCGCTTGTTTGCATGGCCCATTTTCTGACATGCTACAGCACAGTGCCGGTCCACAGACTGTGGATTGGGAAGCATCTCTTGCGTAGAACATTACAAACAGTGTTAGAAGTTTATTTTTCTGAAATTGTGTATCATTTAAAAAGCAAACATTGAACAGAACTAATTAGCTAATGATAAATTTTATTTGGGGGTTCTAAACCTATGCATATGCTTTGTAATTTGTTTTGTACACACAAAATGTACAGAATCATAATAATGGCAACTATAATATTGACAATTGCACCACTCTTACCTATTATTTTTTAAGCAGTTACTAGTGGTAGAATGCTTAATCATTTGATTATTTTGCCCTCTCTTTAATTATAGAAGAAATAAATTGAACCTCTAATATGCTTTTAGAAAAATAGAAAATTCCAGCTACTTCATTTGGTACACTAACAAAAGAGAAGGGATAAGTACATTAATGGGAAAAACATTGTCTAGATACTAATTGGACAAAAGAGAGGCACGTAACATTTTAATGTAACTTAAATCTTTAAGCCTTCAAATAAAGTGTTGAGCAACTATGGCATTGTAAAGGTTGTACATGGTTGTTTGTGTAGGTATGTACTAAATACATGACAATCTTAAAAAGATCAGATTTAAGCATATTCTTAATGAAAACACTAGCCATTCTAGTAAAAAATGCAGAGCTTTACACAATATTGGAATCTTAAACTTAGTGCAACTTATCAAAAAGTTTACTAAAGATTATAGTCTTTCTCAAAATCCCATCCAATATAAGGACTTTGAATTACAAGTAAGTTAAACTCTTAAGACTGGTATAATTTCGGATTTTGCAATTCAGATATAAAATTCAGTAAACCAGGCTTTATATACTAAGCATTAAAATGATTTTCCCCTACATTAATCTTCTGAATGAAATATGAAGGGCAACAGAATTAGTTTTAATATTCTTAAATGAAATAAATCGTTATAATACTAACATTTAACATCTCTTCCTAAATACTAGTACTAGCTGTTATGTCAGTGTAATTTTCCTACAAACATAGCAGAACATTACTGTTGTTGATTGCTTGGGACCCCAACGTATACATACATTCTAAACAATTACAGGATTGGGCTATTAAACATATACTTTCTAAGCAAGCAACTGAATATATGTAGAATGGATCTAAAGTGTATAAAGCTATTTTCAGAGAGTCATTGTTGTGATTTAGCATTGCAATTTATCTTCTTCCCACTGCATTACCTGCAAACTGACTCAAAATTTTAACTCATTGCATCAAATAGCTGCACTAACTCTTAAAATGCTGCTATGTATTTCTCCTTTATAAGAATAGCATAGGTTATTGCACAAATGTATTTTCAATTATGTTAACACTTGTTTCCTTATTTAATGCTTGCATAGAAATATGCTAAAATTACTTTTAAAATGCTATATAAAAAGTAAAAAATGTTACTTTTAAGAGTCCTGAGAATAGTACAAAATTAATTATACAAACCCTTCACTTTTGTTTTATTTACAGCATCTATTCTATTCCCAGACAAAATCTGTTTCACATGAAATTGTATTGACAGTTTTTCCACAAAAATATTTTAGTAAATTGTTTATAATTTGCATTTAAGTAATCTATCTCTAATCCAATTATTTTCCGAGACTTTTACATGAGTAAAATAAGAGTAATTCCAAATAATTACACTACATGGCCTATTTTAGCACATAGAAAATTTTGAAAGATTTGTACATTTTTTTTTTGGTCAAAAAAATTAAGTGTACACATTATTACATTTTAACAAAAAAAATTCAAATTCTTGATTTTTAAAAAAATATATAAATCTATACTATTTATCATACATTAGAACACTCTTCTTTTGGAACCTTTTCTTATTTTGTTTACTTCAGAAATGAAAGCTAAACACTATGACTTAAGTGCCAGAAGAATAAGCATGTTTGGATTAAATTAAAACAAAATTTACTGAGAAAATAACATTATATTTCAATTTCCTGTGTTTTACCAATGATTTAAGCATAGATGATTTATAACCCCCACCCAGATTATTCAATTATCCTATGCAACATATACTTAAATTCAATTTCATGGATTTTAAATGTTATGTATTATTTTTAAATATAATTCCTAAAACAATATGTAAGCTACATATTCATACTCTATTTGCCTATTTTAAATAAGGACTTGATTATATATCTTTTCTTTATATATCTTGGTTCAAGGAAAATACTGCTATCCTGATAGCAGTCATTCAAGCATGAAAAGTTCCAAGACAAATTTTTATCTTTTAATTCTTCACACTAAAGACCGAGTTGTAAAAGTGAACAAATCTCAGGAAAATATTACCAATGGTGGCTCATCTAGTAGCATTTCTTCCTACAGCAAATCTCAGTATGGCATGGGTATCTGCTTATGTCAAATATGTTTATTTTACATGAGTACAACCCATATACAGTTAGAATAAGGAATTTGGCAACTGATTGTTCTGTCAGACTAAAAGAGATGATATTATAAGGCTTCTTTATGGAACGGTTTTTAAAGTGTTAAAGACCATGTTCAACAACATGGAATGAGGCATTATTATCAATTAAGAACAAACAGTACTCAACAAAATACATAATAAATATTTACTGAATCATCGCAAACTATTCTTATGCAGAATAAGAAGGAACTTGCTAACCTTTAAGGCATTAGTGCATTAAGGACTATATCTCCAAGAAATAAATATAAACACCAGGAAATATTACTATAGGGCTATCTGTACAATTATGCTTGATAATATTCTATAATATTTTACAAGTGCAAATAGCACTTTAGAACACATATTTCACATCAGTTTTCAACACTTCACCAAATGAATGAAATCGATCAGGCAAAATTCTCATCTTCACTGTCCCATCAGCTCCACAAGAGAATATGTGATTTGCTGGTCCTGTCTCAATCTGCATGACACCTGTCCCAAGATTTCTGAAAATAGACTGTCTAGAATGTTCATTGAGGAAAGTATGAAGAAGGCTGAAATTAGACATACTCCATACCTAAAACACAAACAGAAAGAGAAAAAAAGGATTGTGATTTTGAGTTGATCTCCCTAAATTTGATAAATATGCTTCAATTATATAAACACTCTGATGCTTTAGTTATGGTTCTTTTTATGAGTTCAATTAAGAATGGAAGTTAAAGATGAATATTTAAATGTATTTTTTTAAAGTTAAGGCTAAGAATAAAACAGTTTAGAATACATTTTAAATAGGACATATACCTGTCCTACCAGGTTAGATAGGGTGGGCACAATCCTAGCCCTTTCCCTTAAATATTGCCATCTTATGGGAGCTAAGAAGCATGCTATTTCTGTGGGTGTTCCTGTCCATGAACATCTTCCCTCTGAAGTTCAGCAGTATTCTCCCCTACCCCGCTCCCCCAGCACTGGGATGAGGTGAGTGCATATTAGATGCTTGACTTGTAGCCAGGTTATTGTTTTTAATGTATTTGTTTTTATAGTTTTAATAAGGATATCATGTTATTTTAACTTTTGATTGGAAGCTGCCCAACATTTGTTATAAGGTGGACAGTTATATAAATATTTAAATAAAATAAATAGTTCTCAGGAATGTTATCATGAATATATAAAAAACTATTCTTGTACAAATTAACAAAATGGAATTTTGTAATGTAATGACCTTGATATTTCCTTCTGCAGATCCTGTAACAAAATATTCTTCTGTAGGATCTACAGCAATTGCTTTAACTGGAGAATCATGACTTTGGAAAAACTGTCTCTGTTGCTTTTGACGAAGATCTATTAAGCAGGTATAGCCTTTTCTTCCACCAGATATTAATAGCTGGTGTTTGGGGGCATATGCCAAAACAGTTGCTCCAGTATCATGACAGGTAAATGCTGAAATACAAAATTTTTAAAAAGAAATTATAATGTAAATATTATTATTTTACTATTGAATATATTTATTATATGATACCATTAAATAAAGCATCAGTACTGAACTATTGGATGAATCAACTTGATTTTGAATTAGATCAACGGAAAACATTTATTAGAAGTATAGTTAAAACTCTCTTTTTGACCCTGACTATGGATCTTTTGAAACCTTCTCATTCTATACCTATGTGCTAGACGTTTGTGAATCCATTTGAATTTTCAATATTTCTGCATAATAATTATCTAAAATGTGATCTAATCTCCATGCAAGTCCTAAAACTAGATAATAGGAACCCAATTAAACAAATGAATCAAAAACATTATATTATTCATTTATTTATTGAGGAAAATGATCCAAAGCTGCTTGTTTTTGGCAAAAGTAAGCAAACCTCTCAGATTATCAATTCAGTTGAAGGGGAAATTAGAGCCAGGTGTTTCAGTCAATGGAATGATACTCAAGGGTGAGTGTGGGTGGAATGTGACACCTTGCACAATCAATCGCCATGTCCAAGTCGCTGCGGGACAACTCATAGCAGGACAATTTAACAATTCAACTTAATTATTTAAAATAAATAAACCAATTAATTTTTGTCATTCACATTTCATTCTGTCCCTTCTTTTGCATCCTTTCTTTAATGATTCTATTCCACCATTTCTTTGGTATTAGTATAACTCTTGTCCCGCAAAGAATTGTCCTATGGCAAGTTGGTCATGACGAGTTGACCCGCAGTGAGTTAGCTGCGGAAAGTTGGCCATGGTGAATTGGCCCTGGTGAGTGTGCTGTGGCAAGTTGGCCGCGGCAAATTGTCATGGATCTGAGTGTGGGAAGTCCTGCCTTATCTTAAGAACAGAATTCCGAATATCTATTCTTGTTGTCTAATCTTCACAACACATATATGGAAATGAGTCATGGCTTGAACAAGTATTTCTGTAATGGTATATAGTATATGGGAATGACTTTGGGAGTTGCCATAATTCTTGCCACAGGGATGGCAAAACATCTCAGAAGAGACCCACCTTAGTCTTTTTGGAGAGTGAAGTACAGGCAAGATTCTGTTAATATTATGAATACCTTACAATATAATACATTACTACTTTAAAAATGAAATACATTAAAATATAGGTAGAGTTTGTATTCCTGGCTTGTTTGTTTCTGGATTCACACCAGATTAACAATTTTGAGAGCCTCTTAAAAACAGTTGTTTATACTCACCATGCTGGAATGGTTAAAAAACTACAAAGACCTGAGACTCCCCTAATCCACTGTCAGGCATATCTGTTCAAATGAAGGCAATTCAGCACCACTGTTACCCTCCCCAAGAAAGGCTGACCGAAAAAGTATTTCATGTGAGGTTGAGAAAATTTTAAATTCAAAACCATGGTTTTGAGTTCCAAATGTTTCAAATTTTGAAACTTTTTATACATTCCTTATTTAGCATTACTGTATATGTACACAAAAATTGATATTTTATCAAATACAGTTATCTTAACTGCATGTACAAGCACATATTATATTAGCAAAATGGTTAATTCTAACCAAATCTTATTTCTCAATAGGGAGCTGAAGTGTAATTTAAGATTTTAAATCTTAAAACTTACAGTTTTATGTTTGTATATATGCTAGTTAAGCTTACCATGAACCAAGCTACTAGTAGGAGCAATCAAAGTATCCCACAGACAAATATTTCTAAAAAGAAACAAACACAGGAATAGTAATATATCTAATGATATCATGATAAAGAACAAACTGAATTAGTAACTAGAATTTAAAAACGAGCAACAATTCCTTTGAAACATTTTATTTTTATTTTATTGGAAAGAAGAAATAATATCTATATGATTTTTTAAACTATAACATTTAACACCTGAGTCCTCTGTGGAATGGGCGGCATATAAGTCCCAATAAATAAATAAATAAACAATTTCTATTCATATATTTTTATAGAAATTACAGTTTAACAGTAACCCTGAGAGAAGAAAATTATAAAAAGAAAACATAATTAGATAGTACAATGCTAGTATAGTGCTTTGAAATATAGGAAGTCCTTGACTTACGATCATAATTGAGCACCAAACTTACGTTGTGAGTTTTGCCCTATTTTATGACCCTTCTTGTCATAGTTGTTAAGCGAATCACTGCAGTTGTTAAGTTAGTAATATGGTTGTTAGATTAATCTGGTTTCCCATTGATTTTGCTAGTCATAAGGTTGCAAAAGGCGATCGATCACCTGATCCTAGGACACAGCAACGATCATAAATATGAACCAGTTGACAAGCATCTGAATACTGATCGTATGATCAGGAAGATGCAGCAAAGGTCATAAATGTGAAAAATGCTCATATAACTTTTTTCTAAGTGACTTTTTAACTTTGGTCATTAAATGAACTGTTGTAAGTTGCGGATTACCTGTACTATAATGCAGATATAGCAGAAAAGATTATATTTCAAATCAAAACTAATTGAAGATACAGTGTTTATTATTACAATTGGTTGCATAGTCAGTCAAAGGTTTAGACCAGAGATGGCATTTTTATCCATTTTTCAAGTCTTTCCCAAGGACCTGGGATAGGCAAATATTATTACTGTTATTATTACACAGAAAAATATGAAGTCATAGCTGCTGGTTCTTTAGCCGATTTTGGCCTTCATATGTATAGAGTTCTTCCCAAGAACTTAGAATGTTGTAATGATCAATGTAATACAGGTGGGCCTTGACTTACAACAATTCATTTAGCGTCCGTTTGAAATTACATCACTGAAAAAAGCTACTGATATCCATTTTTCTCACTTATGACCATTGCAGCATCCCAATAGTCATGTGATTTACATTCAGATGCTTGACAACTAGCTCATATTTATGACAGTTGCACTGTCCTGGGCTCAAGAGATCATCTTTTGTGACCTTCTGACAAGCAAAGTCAATGGTGAAGCCAGATTCACTTAACAACTGTGTTACGAATTTAACAACTGTTAGTGATTCTCTTAACAAATGCGACAAGAAAAGTTGTAAAATTGGGCAAAATTCACTGAACAAATGTTTCACTTAGCAAAATAAATTCTGGGCTCAATTGTGGTTGTAATTTGATGGCTATCTGTATATGTGCAGATTCTAACAGTGCAGCCATTTGTAAGTAACAGATGAAAATTTTGTCAATGTGCAGATTTTCTAAGTGCTATCCAAGATTTTTTAGTATAGTACTTAATGTATGAATAACCTCTGGAACCATCATGGCTGTTTTTTTAATTATTTGATTTTTATCATGCTTTTGTTACGTTTGTTACTTTATCTTGCTTTTGTTACTTTATAAGTAACTCAAAACTGAACATAAATAATAACACTGCCTGCTTCTATTTTCCCCACAACAACCCAGTGAGGTGGGTTGGGCTGAGAGAGAATGACTAGCCAAAAGTCCTTCCAGCCAGCTTTCAGGCCTAAAGTGGGACTACAACTCATAGTCTCCTGATTTCCAAGTCAGCGCCTTAATCACTTATTATTAAACTTCTATGCCATCTGACTCTCAATGAGTTGTGGCTCACAACAATCAAAGAGATTACAATAAAACAAATAAAACATAGAAAGTGAAGATACAATATGAAGTAAAGGGCCTCGCTTCCCCTCACCACAAGCCTAGGTGAAAAGCTACATGACTCTTCTAAACAATACCAGAGTTGGGGTCATCCAAATCTCAGGGGGTATCCTTGTTCCAAAAGTCAGACGCTACTATGCTTCTGGAGTCCTAAGAGATGATACCATTTATTTGAAGGAACCTGTAGTATGTCAACACTGCAGGATCAAATTAAGCAGACAGATTTTATGGGAGAGAGGGCATTCCTAAAAGGTCCTAGGCCCTATGGTGGTTTATAAGGAACAAGTAAAACAAAAATGGACTGTATCTAATAGAAATTTTGTAATTAATATATACAATTTCTACTTTCATGTCATGGCACATCTGCTTCTTGCTCAATTTAAAAATCTGTTCTCCACAGAATAGTATGGTATAAAAAGAATGAACACTGGGAAGAATTTTTTTTTGTACAAAATCACTACAGTACTAGATAAGCAAAGTAATTGATAATTTTTTATTTATACAATGTTTATTGGTATGATCTTGAAGAAATGTTAATACCTGTTGTCAGTAGATAACCCGGCAGTAGCTATCAAAGACGAAGAACTGATGAAAACAAAATCACTAGCCATTTTATTATGGCACTGCCATGTCTGAAAATATTAAGGAACAATAAATATAGTAAAGCAACAAAAATATGGTTAATTTAACATTACTAATTATTTACTTAGAAATATGATATATTAATTTCAGATTGAAGCAGGTTGCAACAGTATACTTAGCAGGGTTTTTCCCCACTTATTTTTTTCATAGAATAGCAGAACCTCCAATTCTGTTAGTAACTGAATCTTAATCTCTAGTTTATGGATTATCTCAATATAGGTAGTCCTTGATTTACAATTTAGTGACTGTTCGACATTACAATGGCACTGAAGAAAGTGATTTATGACTATTTTCACACTTACGACCGATGCAGCAACCCCATGGTCACATGAGTTATATTCGGATGTTTGATAACTGATTCACATTTACGACAGTTGCACTGTCCTGGGATCATGTGATCACTTTTTGTGACCTTCTGATAAGCAGTCAATGGGGAAAATAGATACACTTAACAATCATGTTCCTAATTTAACAACTGCAATGCTTCATTTAACAAATATGGCAAAAAAAATCATAAAATGGGACAAACTTACTTAACAAATGTTTCACTTAGCAACATAATTTTGGGCTCAATTGTGATTGTAACTCGAGGACTACCTGTAATCCCTGGACTGCATAAAATACTACAATCTTAAATCAGTTAGTTACAGATGTCAAATGATTCTTCAAGAGCATCAAATCTATGAGGAAAAATGTTTGAAGTATGAAAGTCCTACTTTTGCTTGGAAATTTTGTTCTCCCTTCCACAAATAAAAAATATAATGAAGATTTGTTATACATGCAATTTTCAACTAGGAATATTTGTCTACTGTATAAATAAACTATATATAAGTAAGATAGCTATGTGACAAATTAAAATGACTTAGTTATAAAAAAAATAAAAAAGTAAATAAAACAACAACTAGGAGATATTCTGACTTACCAGGTATGGTTTGGGTGTGCTTCCATTATGTAGGCAACCTTTACAGTTTGTCTGATACAAACTTATGTGTCCATCACCATCAACGATCCCAAACTAAAGAAAGTAGATACATGTTTTTACATTATATTAATACTTGATTAATTGATTCATTCATTCATAGTTAAGATGTTCCAGATGTGTGTGGATATGAATGTGTATTAAGTCATTACCAATTCTTAGCATATCTGGAAGAACTGAATACAAATGGAATTCACATAAACAAGAGCTTCCTCACGCATTCATGCAAAATATCTTTTTATGTAACATTATATTTTTACAGAATAAAACAATAGGCTCCAACTAGTTTAATTAAAATGTTTATGTATAAACAAGACATTGGACTCTACTATATTATGACCAAAAAAAAAAAAAAGGAGAAGATTCTTTGTGTAATTTTGCTCATGAAATTGCATTTGCTAGTGGACAGGGAAAAGACCCTCAAAAATGAAATAGGAGATATTTTTCTATGGGAGATATTTTCCCTCCTCTTATAATTTTGAAAAATGTAAAAAACCAATCTCTTTTTTTTAATCCATTACAAAACAAACTTCAATAGGTTACTAGTAAAGATAGAAACACTGATATTGCAGTGTGGGTGTGTGCAATTTGAAAGATTAAAAATACTATTATATAGTGCAAAAGATAGCCTGCAATATGGAATAATTGGGGAATTTATGCAAATGATGCCATAACTTTATAAGTAGACCAGGGGTCCCCAAACTTGGCAACTTTAAGACTTGTGGACTTCAACTCCAAGAATTCTGGAAGTTGAAGTCCACAAGTCTTAAAGTTGCCAAGTTTGAAGACTTCTGAAGTAGACGATCTTTGTCATTTAAAAAGAAGAAAAAGAAAACTAGATATGTCTCTTATTCTATAATCCCTCTAGCTATATAACAATCAACATTGTGTTAATAGCAAGGCCATATAATCAAATCCTATTAATTAATAATAATTAAACTTACTTTAATCTTTAATTTTAACTACATATAATATTGTATGCCTATGTTTGAGAGCCACTTTTGTCTAGTTGTTAAGGCACCAGGCTAAAAATATATGAGTCTAATCCTGCCTTAGGTATGAAAGCTTTAGGAATGATAAGTTAAAAGTCTAAATCTAGAACAAAAGTTTCTTAGTAGCTTAATACATTGGGTCAGGTTGTCTCGAAGTGTAAGTGGAACCACGTTTCTGAATTCATTATTTGAATGATCAAATAATGATAAAAATGAATGATCAATCACTATTATAGTCAGGGTTCCAAATAGTATCCAAAACTAAATCAGAGTCTGAGGCAAAGTATTCCTCTAAGTTCCAATTTATTAACAGAGCCATGTTGGCACATCTGGGAGAAACCCAAATCTGAAGTCCCAGGGTTTCTCTACCCAGTTGAAAAGTTCAAGCCTTTGCCTTCACACTCCCAAATCCATCATGTTGACCAATCATCATCTGCCAACTTGGCAGAAATTCCCATCTCTTTTCATGCAGGTGCAGGAGTGCAAAGACAAAGGATGACCTTGACGATCTAGAGATAATTTGTTATGGCTACATGCAGACAGCCCTCATGCAATTACCCCTCCCAAACTCCCACAGCAAAGAATACATTTTAAAATAGTATAAAGTGTGGAAGGTCAAAGACCCCCAACTAAAAAGGCTTCAGCCTGACAATTATTCTTACAATAAGTAATTAAAAAAAGCTAAAGAAAGTGCATTAGGATAGCATTGAAATTTTAGTTCACTCTTCATCAAACACACAAGCTGTTTGAATTTAGGGGATGTTATATATTGAGTAAAAATAGAGATATTAGCTATTGCATTACTGTTGGGCAATAGCTATTGTATTTTTCAGAGTATAAGACGCACCTTAGTTTTATGGGAGGAAAACAAGGGGAAAAAAATTCTGCCTCTGCCTCCCAGCAATCTGCTTTCCAGCAAACAGCACAGATGATATACACTGTTTGCTGTGTATTTCTGTGCATGTGTGCCTGACCCAGAAATAGCAAAGAATTAGAAAAATGTACATTATGGCAGTATATTAATGCCAGAAAGTTTTCTTAAATGTAGTCACACTAATTCCTCCCAATTATTTA
>JANHGD010004714.1:31402-42153 GCA_027560375.1 Imantodes cenchoa | reverse complement strand
ATTATGAATTAGGGTCCATGGGATTTAAAATTATGAATTTGGTGGTCCACGGGATTTAAAATTATGACCTTGGTGGTTCCTGAGGTCCAAAAGATTGGGGACCCCTGGTTTAGACAAATCCACATTCCATGCTAAGACAGACATGTGAAATGCAGAATGATTTATATCTATAATGATTTATATCTATAAAGGATATAATTCAATACAAAAAATTAATAGGCTTGGGTGTATTTAGTTTGCTTTTTGTAGTATGGAATGTAGCCCTTTTTTGCAGAAGAATCTATTATGATATAGTCTTTTAGAGAATGAAATAGAATCTATTGCACCAGTGAATGGAAAGTGCCTTTAAGAAATTTTACATTTTATATACGCAGTAGGGAACTTGAAAGCACAGGCAAAAATGTTTTGCATGGGTACTGTTAATTTCCAGATAATAGAAGTCACATAAATTGAATGGAAACTTCTGGCCAGCTTTCAGTGTTGGGGTTTCTCCCCCCCCTTAACATTAATTAAAAAGCTGAAATTTGTCATAGTTCAGACATGAAAGAAATATTTTTCAGCACGTTCATATATGGCTTTTAGCATAAATGCTTCACTGTCATTCTGCTGCTAACCACTTTTGCTTCACAGCTCACAAAATGGATACCCTTGTAAGAATTTAGAGAGCATTATTTCAACCTCCAAGCAATATTATTTCACAGGTTGTCAATGTTTGATTTTTTTGCCTAAGAAAGAAGCACTGATCTGTGTCATTGTCATTTCTGGCAAAATAAGTTTTATTTTGTGATAATGGGTACCAGTATAAAACAGCAGCCTAATGTAGAGATTCTATACTTTTGAGTCTGAAGTCCCTTTTACTGCATAACCAACAAGAGAAATGTTATTAAATCTCCCTTTTCTTCAGCATTCAGTGGTCAGTGAAATGAAATCATTAAAACCTACCCACAGGTGAAAGTTACCTTTATGTATATAGCTTGTAGTGGGAACTAGAGCAGGGGTCCCCAACCTTTTGGACCTCAGGAAACACTACATTCATAATTTTAAATCCCACGGACCACTAATACGAATCCAGCCTGCCACTTGCTTAAGTGCTTGGACTCCCAGTGACAGGATAGGGTCCTTCAGGCATTCTCTCCCCCCTCTCCTCTCTCTTTCTCTCTCTACCCCTTTCTCTCTCTCCTCCCTCTTTGTCTGCCTGTCTCATTTCTCTCATCTCTCTCCCTCTTTCTCTCCCCCCTCTCTTTCTCTCTCTCATCTCTCCCTCCCCATCTCTTTCTCTCCCTCTTTCTCTTTCTCTCATCTCTCTCCCCCCTCTATGTCTCTCTCATCTCTTTCTCTCTCTCTGACATCTCTCTTTCTTTCTCTCTCCCCTCTCTCCTCCCTCTCTCTCGCTCTCTCTCTTCTTACAAATACTTATAAAAACTCAAGCAGTATTTAACTTTGTACCACACCCTACAACAAATTTCTATTCCACTGTTTGCAGTGTCTGATCTTTTTCCTGCATTATATTACTATATAGATTGAAGAACATGGATAGCCATGAAACCTAACCTCGTGATACCGGTACTTGCTACTGATGCAGAGATAGCTATACCACTCTTGGAACTGTATGGCTGAGCTTTCATTTGCCACTGCTACTTGGAGGAGCCGCTTCAGTGTACTTAATCAAGAGAAGGTAAGGCATGGCCACTTTATAAAGACCTACGAGAAAGGAGTTAATAATCTGGGAAATGATGCATCCATGGAATCCCTGCTGAAAGTTTCTGCAACACACAATCAAAAATCGGTTTGAGCAATATTTTTTGTTGGTATAGCGTAGTGTTAAATTTGTGGTAGGGGATGCAAAAATGGACGGCTTTAACATCATAGAATCACAGGGCTGGAATGGACCTTGGAGGTCTTCTAGTCGAAGCCCCGGCTCAAGGCAGCAGTCCTTATACCATCCCGGATAACATCCACTTTAAGATAATAAAAATCAAAACTCAACAAATATCCCTTGTTAAATTCAAATGTATGCAACTGACAATATGTCTATGTAGCCTAAAGTAATCTATGAATGAATGAATGAATGAATGAATGAATGAATGAATGAATGAATGAATAAATAATTGCAAAAGGTGGGGGTTTACTGAGAGGTACATTTCAAATGGCCTGCAGCAGAATAAAACAATTCAAATCTAAGATGGAACCAATACAATTTCCACGAAACAACCATTTGGGGCATAACTGTGCAAATATGTAAGTGTGTTTCATATATTTGGAATTTTAAAATTTGGCACAAATCATGCAGCTCCCAATATCACTTTGCAGTATTTCCATAAGATGAGACCATAAAATAATATTGTTTATAAATTTTACTTGACCTTCCAATGCATATGCACAAAATATATCAAATAATAGAAATCTGGAATAACTGTGTTTTATTTGTAAAGGGGAAATCAGAAAAACTATGTAATATTTGGAGTAGATTCCTTGCGTAGTTTACCTCTTTAGTAACTTTATCTCACTGGTTGAAAGTCTGGAGAAAACCAAAGCTTTACAGAGAGTATCAAGAGATTTAGTTTGAGGTTTGGTACCTGTTCAAGCCTGAACTTTAAAATTAGTCTTTGCGAACAAACAAAACTTAAGAGCAAACACATACCATAAATGGTTAGACAGAAAATGCATTAAATGGCCAGGATATAAAAATCACTTTGGGATAGCATTCTTTCTAACCTTCATTGGCATGAGCAACAAAAGAGCATGAAGATGGCAATGATTTGCTTGTCTATTGTTAGTTTTGGCTTTCCAGTTCCAGGGTTGCATTTCTCATTTCCCAAAAAAGGTAACTGTTGCTTTGTGTGACTTACAGTCTTGGCATATAAGTAACATTTTCATCTTAGCATTTCTTTGCTGTTTTTTCACCTATGGATGGGTTTTCAGATGAGGAAAAACATCACTCGATGCTTTTCGGAGAAGAGAAAAATCTATTTGAGGAAAACTTAACACAGCCAAGAAAAAGTTATGATAGAAAGGTTTTCTTTCCCACCTAGTAAAACTTTCCAAAGGGGACTTGGCTTCAGTGCCCTAAGCAAAGCATTCTTTCAAAACTAATTTGCAGAACAACATTCCTGCCTGCTTCAAAGGAGAGGAGACACAACAGTGGCATTTGGTGTTACCTTCTGGGGTCTCATCCAGAAAACCCAATAGGCAATATGCCCACTTGGGAGCTATTGTTTCTGCAATAACCTGGAAAACCACAGATTCTCCATCTTAGGATGTGTTTGTGTTCTTATTTTTCTTGTAGAAAAGCGTAAGACTTTGACTGACTGAAGCGCTTAGCTAGGATATTTCTATACATTACAATTATTCTACATGCTCTAAAAGCTAGCTGCATTTGCATATTGTGCCAAGTCATCAGAAAGATTTTTTAGGATCCAATCTGGGTCAGGTTTTTTAAAAAGTTTTGCTCTTTTTTGTGAACCCAACCGTTGCAATTTGAACAATGTTGCTCCTAATCCAACAAATGACACCTATGGTTGATTCAACAACTGTAATCAAGCATGTACCTTGAAATTAAATTTATGTTTAGTTTAGATAAAAACGTATTTAGTTTTTGTTTAGCCCATCCACTTCTTGGAATACAGTCACTGGCATACTATTTACAATGAAAGCCTTGTCCTACAAAATTTGTGCTCTTTGTGGACATAGGATTTAAAAATGTCCTACAGAATCATTTCTTTGAGTTTCATTCATATCGCATTCTGTGGAAAAGGAATGTCATAATTAATTTGGACTGCACATCTTAAACCTAATTGGCAGCTGCTATTTCATTCCATTTTTACTTCAAGATATTATGATCAAGGGACATGTTCACCATTGAAAAATCCTGATCTTATATCCCACCTAAAATATGGATTGAAATAGGTTCCATTTACCAAAGGTCATGAAAAGAATAAGACAAAGCATGCTAAAACAAAACACACATTTTCCAATGACTTTTTTTAATCAGCTAGATGATGGAAGCATTTCTTGGCTGAAAGAAAACAAGTTTTCTTGATACTTTTCCATTTTGTTCACTCTTTAACAAAAGTCCAGCTAAGTTTTGCCTATTCTATTTAGAACTTTTTTTTTTCCACAACATCCTGACTTGCCAAGGTAACAGATGATTAACAGAAGCGGCACTACAAATTTTCCCCTGTGTTTCAAAACCTGATATTTTTATAATCATAGTTGCTGATGGTTAAAACCGACTCACAAGGAAATCTTCACTCTCTTCCAATTGTTCCTTTCATGTTATTCTCAGGTCTTCCCTAAGCAGTGTAATGAATGCTTTGTAATTGCTGAATTGGCTCTAATTGCTAAGGCATTGATACAGTTCAGTTGAACCAGACTTGGAGATATGTGCAACGGCTACTATTAAAAATCAATTTTATTGTAAAAATCTACCTTTCATACCAAAGGACCCATTCACTTTACTGAAACACATCTGAGTTCAATTTGGACCTCAAACTCTTCTTACAAAGGAAAAAAAGGCTGTTCTATTAATGTGGTGCCTCTTGTGGCCACGTAACTACCATCTGAAAGAACAATGGAATTTCACTAAACACACAGGAGAATCCCTCCGGTACAATTGATGCAGACTTTTTTATTTTTAGAATATGGCCAGCTACTTGCATGCCCAAATTTCTTCTTACTTTAGAGACATCATTGAATGAAATAAAAATGAACAGTTATAGGTGATTTGTCTTGAGGAGCAAAATCCCTTGCAGAACTGTGTTTTTCTACCTCAAGGCAGAAAGGCACCAAGGCAGAGATAACCTGGCTCATAATTCTTACTAAACTAATTAGGGATGGTATAATGGTTTCCTCTCTGCATGGCACTGCTTATTTAGCTAATTTGCACTGGATCTCTGATGAAGCAAAATGGCCTTTGGAGACTACACAGCCCTAATGTCAAGAACACCTCTGGACCAAATGTAGAAACACCTTGGGAATATTTGGTGAAAATTCAGAATTCAGCAGCTAAGTCACTTGAAAGGCTTGTATGAGATGTACAGGAAGTTTACCTCTTCCCTCTGCTTTAGGTTTTCTACCACCAATGTCCAAGGGTGATGTTGGGAACAGGAAAGATTCTGCAGATGTGTTTAATATGTTGTGATTATTTCTGAGCTACAAATGAGGTGTCCTAAGTGCAAAGTTTGACTTCTCTTTGGCAAAGAATGATACAAACCTAATTACAACGGAATCAGCTAGCAAGCTACATAAACACTTCATAAAATTAATTTTATGGGTGAGTGTATGCCATAAACATATTCAATTTTGCCAGATATTCAAATATGAACACTAAGGCAAGTTTATTGCTACTCCAGGTTCAGCCAGAGGTGTAATTATAAGGCTTTCGAACTGGCATTACAAAACAGCAACCATCCTTCTTTTGGTTCCAAGACCAATATCTTGGGGGACTTTCTATCAAAAAGGACTGGATAGAGCCACAAGGACCTCTATTTTCCATTAAAGACCGAACTGGCTTAGGTAACGAGTGTTGGCATATAGTCAATCCTGCAATAAGCAAACTGAGTCCCTGGAATCAGTTGAGCTATGAGACTTAACTTGAAATTTGGCTTGGCAATTGCTTTTTTTTTTTTAAGGATAAACCCTCAGGGCTGCAGCCAGCAATTTAGAAGCAAAGACTTTATGTGATACTTCGTGGCTGCTGCTGCTGACACTCATTACAGCTGTTATAAACAAAGGAAATAAATGCCTGCTGTCATAGGTCTTTAGCCAAAGACTTATCTGGAAAAAATTCCAAATGAACTCCGAAAGGGTTTCAGAAAAAAAAGCCAGTCCTATTAGTAATGTCTTTCCTGGCATGATAGAAAAGGATGATAGGAAACTATATATAGTATACACGTTATGGACATTTTTAGCATGGCAAGTAGAAAAATTGTCCACACTATCCATTGCCTATTATGGAATAACATATTGGGACAAAAGAGGTTGATGAGGCTGATTAATCAATACTTTGCAGTACTGTATCATTGTTTTTAAAAACCTAACATCAGCAACAGAAGAAAGCATGTTTGGTTTGGTCCTCTGTGACTTCTCCATCTCTGATCTATAGAAAGATTCTATCATGAAAGTATTGAACCAAAATGAAGAGCAATTGTTTGACTACAAATCTCTGCGCAACGCTAGTGATTGATGCAGAAAACTAAAAGCAGATTGCCTAATGTTTTATGCTAACATTTCAAGATTCTACTGGATGAGATTAATCCTGTGCAACAACTGTGTAGAGCCTACACAAATGGAATTTGGTAGGAGTTCAGATTATATCAAGTTCTATGTACAAACTTCCCATGTTTCCTTCCATTTCTCTCATCTATATATATAAAAGCGAAAACCACTCACACATTAATCATGAAATCTCCAGAACCGTAAAACCTACAAACTTGAAATTTGCCATGTGTGTTCCTCTTGGCTTCTAGGTGCTCACTAAGAAAGGATTTTTCAAAATGACCATCAGAGCATGAGTATTTCTTATATTATTATTAACAAGCTCTGATGCTAAGGAGTTCTACTCCCCCTCCCCACCTGAAAAGAAATTTGATCCAAATGAACAGTTGAGCTAAGCCACACCCAGGCTCCTTCCTGTCTCCTTCTTGCTCACACAGCAAATACTATTTGAGTTTCCAAACATCCTTCAATTCTCTCACACACTAACAGGACCCTAGCCAGATGAATACCAATGGATGCTGGTAGGCAGAGACAGATTCCCTCACCCCTATTTTCCTCCTTAGTTCAGGCGAATCTGTTCCTTCTACTGTAACACTAGTTAAAGGGAAAAGAGGCAAAAAACGCAGGAAAAGATTTACAGATGGGATTAGGAAAACACAAGTCAGGGAAGCTGCCTGTTTCTCCCATATGGCATGCTCCAGAGTCAGTTCACCTGACAGCCTGGTCATCTTCCAGCCAGACAACAAAACCAGGAATGTTGTTTACAGAGAGGTCCTGAGCAATTCATCTGATGGGCGAATTGAAAGTCTATGCTATGCAAATAATGTCTTCATCTGTAACAGAAACTTAGTCTACCATCTTTAACAAAATAATACAGTCCCTTTTTTAACTATTCATTAATTTTCAAGCTTTAAGTGTCAATTTATCAAGCCCATCACATAGTTTCGTAGCGAAGCACGGGTATCGGCTAGTTTAAACATAAAATAAACTCCCAATATACATATAAATATTAATATGGCTTTATAATTACAGTAATTAATGTAATAACAATCTTTTTAAAAAGTTCAGTAAAATACTGTCAAATTGTAGATACTTGCCTTATTATTCTGTACATCTGGGTGGGGTGGAGAGTCAAGAGAAATAATAGCATGTAGTATATCATGTGTCAGGTTACTAAGATGCAATAATGGGTTGGCCACCACCGTTTTGGCACTTGCAGTACAGGCAAAAAGAAGAGGTATTGTACTCTGCTCAGATACAATATTGCTATACGATTGCTCTGAAAATTCCTTTATAAATAGGATGAAAAATAAAGAGTATAATTTAACTTTTAAATTTCCTACAAAGATGAATTTTCCTCTATACCCACAAATACATATTGATACAATGTTAATTGGAATAGTTATTCTCCTTTCTCACCACTAAAGTTGGACAAAAACAAGGAATCCAGGTGGGAAAATTTAGGTTGCAATAAAGTCTAGGAACAATAGTATTGATCCAGTGACTAATAAGACAGAATAACTTTGAATTTTCCATGCCCAGGTTTCAATCTATAGCTGCTTTACTAAGCTTATTTTTCAAACAGTTCAATTTTCATTTTCAGGAAATTGAAAGTTCAAATACTGGAAGCATGAATTTAGAAACTTTTTACTAAGAAACAGTTATCTGGAATTTTCCTGGCTTTTATTTGAAAACAAAATTATAAATATATAGGTCAAAACAATCTAGCATTCTAGATATAGGACCAGAAATATTTGATCAAATTGGTATAAGCACATAAGCTAAAATAGTTTGCTAGTAATTTATTTAAATTATTATGTATTAATATTTAAGCCCAAGCCCAATCAATCAGGAAAAAAACTCCTCTATTTACCTGTTGAGATTCTTGCAGAAGCAAAATCAGTTCCATTCGTACAGATGCCAAGCCTCCACCATGAGACCCATGGAGGATGCAATAACTAAGAAACATTCGCAAAAGTGATTGGTATTTTATAAGCCAATGTCTTCTTTGAATATTTTCCTTTAGTTGTATATCTGACAGGTCTTCAGTTCTTTCATTTAAGGAACTTTCATCCATTACTGGGATAATTTCTCTCTGAGAATCATCTGCTTCAATATTGTATTCACATGTCTTCTGAAGGGCTATCACCTCCCTTTCAAGCCAATTATACAGCTGGTATCTTAATTTTCCACCATCTACTTCATAGCCAGTGGATAATGTTCGAAGTTCCTCTGTAAGAATCTTCAGGCATGCCCTAAATTTCAGCTGTACACAAATAATGTCTTCTGATGAAGCTAAGACATCATTTTCACCTTCTGAACTGTAGGTTTCAGTGCAGCTAGAACTAACTTCGTTTGTTTTTTCAACTGTTATCTTCTGCAAAGGTTTCATTACAAGACAAGAATCCTCACTTTCCTCATCTTTGTCACTGTCCCATTTCAATTCCAATGGGTCATCTTGGAAGACTGCAGCTGGCTGACTCCAATCAAACAAAGCACCAGAATCTGAATGTTTGTCTGGTGAAGTATCTGATAATGATCCTAAACCATTTAGCATTGGTTCTGTTCTGTCAGTCCTGAAAAATTGGTCATCTTTCGATTGTACTGGCATTGGAGAAGAGGGCGAACATTCTTTACTAGTGTTCCTTAAACTAAATGTTCTTCTTAAACACTTTGACTTTTTGACCACTTTAGGCATCTTTGATAATACTTCTAAAGCCAACATGGGACAGCCAGACTTCAAATGAGTATACGCTGCAGTAAAGAATAATTTTCTTTCCTCTAAATTGATTTCATCTGCCAGACCATTTTCTCCTGTTACACATATCCTTGTGGAAGATAAATCAGAAGACCCAAAATGGCGTCTCAGCAAGAGAGGATGCGTCCTTAGATAATTATAAAAATTAAATACTGAGGGGCTACAGTTTGAGAAGCTTCCTTCATCTAGAAAGATATCACATGAAAAAATAATGAAGAATTTATTTTCTAAAAGAAATAATACAGATAATGTCTTTCTGTCAATATTATGACTCATTTATACCCTAAGGAAACACAGATATCTCTTTTATTTTAGGAACACACAAAAAAGTCTAATCGTTGATCATCTTGCTCTACTCCTTAACATGGCAAAATGATTTATCATGAAATGTTTAAGCCTTTTCTCTCTATTACATATATTTTATTCCATCACAGTATAGTTCTTTAACATTCATTGTTGTAATAATCATAGAAAGCTTGAAGATGATGCTTTGGGATAACATTGTGACATAGTAAAAACAAATCAGCACCTACAGTGTTTTGTGCTTCTAGTAGTATGCTTCATTTAGATAATACTTGATCATTTCAAAATCACTGTTAGTTGGTTTGGAGGCCACAGTTCTTCACCATTCATGAGAACCACCCAGGACATTATGTAGAATATTACCTACTACCAGGAGTTTGTTTAATAATTTAAGGCTAAATATAACATGCACATATTCCAAAGGTGGATTTAAATTGTCTCAGCTTACCTTCATCATTCAAAGTGGGATGGCTTAAAAGAGTATCAAGAGCATGACCATACTCTTCCAAAATCCAGTAAGCCATACTTCGGAGAAAAGGATCAAAATGTGGTTTTGATGGACTTTCAGTGGAATGAGGCTTACTTCCCAGAATTCTCTTCTGAAGAATTGATTTGTAAGTACCAGATGTTTCAAATTCTGATTCATACAGTCGTGCAATTACAAGAGCTAGCTGAATGTCATTTAATTTCTCCAGGCAGACCTAATTAAAATAAACAAAGGAGTGATTTTTTAAAAAGATCTAATCAGAAATAAGAAACACAGGCCTATTTTAGTCCAGGATTATGTATGCAGCCATCCAGATATCTCTGGAGTATTTACACAGATAATATGGAGGCTTAACCTTCTTCTGCTGTTGTTCCTTTACAACTGGTTTTTGGGGCATGATGCTTACAGACTAGAGATAACATTGCATCTTCAAGGCCAATAGCCTTTGATAAATCTGTCCTTCATGGATTTCTCCTATCTGCTTTCCCCCAGACTAGAGTCTCCATATATTCTTGCCTTTTCTCATAGGGAAAATGTTCAAAGACCCCTATATCATTTTGATTACCTTCTTATGCGCGTTTTTCAGTTTTATTGTCTTCTTTTTCATATACAGCAGTTAAATGAGCACATGAGGCTTACTTAAGGAGGGTGGCTCACACTTGATTTGATGGCATCATGATTATATTCAGCCTATAGCAATAGCACTTAAGACTTATATACTGTACTCTCTGAGCAGTTTACAATGTCAGCATACTGCCCCGTCACGATGTTCATTTTAGGTTACCAGCCGGCAGACACCACGTCACTTACGTGTCATGATTTATTGCCCTGTGTACGCATGCCAGCATATTTCTTATGCCCTTCCTTCATCTTTCTTCTCTCCTTTTCTGCCTGACCATGTAAGGGAGGACGTGATATAATGAGCTTTCTTATTTTTTTCTTTATTTTTGTAATAAATGGTTTTACTAAGATATATTTCTAGCTTCA
>JANHGD010004711.1:84553-99672 GCA_027560375.1 Imantodes cenchoa | reverse complement strand
TCCCCCATCCCCCCGGAGGCTCTCCAGAAGCCAAAAACGCCCTCCCAGAGCCTCTGTGTGAGCCAAAAATCAGCTGGGTGGCACACACATGCACATTGGAGCTGATCTATGGCAACAGTTCGAGTGCCAGAAGATATGGCTCCACATGCCACTTGTGGCACCCATGCCATAGGTTTGCCATCACTGCCCTAGAACAATGAAATGTAAAATAAAATTAAAACAATTTAAAATTAAAACAAAGCTAACGTCCAAGCAGAAAACCTCAGCTAATATTAGTTATGGGATCATGGCATCATTCATTTTCAAAGTATTATATTCTATTCCTAGTCCATTAAAAGGTGTTTTTTTTTCTGCAGAGTTTTTGATATGATATACAAACATGAATTGGTCAAAGGATTATGACCTTTGCCAAATGACCAACCATTTCTCCTTCAAAATTTCCACCCCCTTAACCCAAAACTTTATTTCCCTCTTGTTTTTCTTCACCACGAGTAAATTACAAATAATACACATATTCCCCAACTAAAAAGTGCCAGGATAAGCATACATCCTGAAGCAGAATAAAACAAAGCAAAATATTTCTTCAAGTTGCCAGGAACTAGATTTGCTTCTAGTCTGAAATGTACCCTCACTAGGTTGCATCTACTGACCAGTATTGTCTGGCTGTGCAATATAATGGCATGGTTTTATTGTTGTGGGGAGGACTCCAGATTTTCAAGATGGTATGTTTATTTCATTTGCTTAATGGCTGGATGTCTCCGGTCTTAGGTAATAAAGCAGTATACTTTGGTGATCCTTTGAGCAACAAATCCCTTTGGAATTATATCTTGATTGACCCATCTGGTATATCCAGTAGTTTGCACACAGTCAAACTAGTGTACAAGTCTCTTTTGTACCTTGAGTAAACTAGAACTGGTCCTTGTAGTGGAAGATACAGCTAGGACTACACTGATGCTGAATTGTGGTTGCCTCACACAGGCCTGCTGTAAACCTCTCTGTGGTTGTTTAGGAGGAAGGATAACTTAAAGCTAAAATTATTACCACAAAAAGAAGTGGAGAAAGCAAAAGAATTACTAGCAGTTTTATTTTAGTCATTCTGGGAATAGATTGACGTTAGGGAAATTAATTGGGTCTGCAACAGCCACCTTGGCCCAGTTCTTTGCAAAAAGTGTTCCATTTCCACCTCTTTTCAGCAATTCTGCCAGCATATTTTAGTCACCCAGGCAGTTTTCCAGGAAGATGTCAGCATATCATTCAGCTGAGCCCAAAATAGGGACTTCCTACTTGCATAAGTAATTATCCTTAACTTTTGCTCTCGAGAAAGCAAATTTTGAATTTGTAGTGTAAATTAGTTACCCTTATCTTCCAATAAAATCAGCAACACTTAAACTAGCCTTTACTAATATTTTCCATGGACATCAATGAGAATTAAATATGATTAATTGGTTGTGTTCAGTTTGTAATCAAGTTATTGTTCAGTAATTTTATATACAAAAGACCTGGAATCTTCTAAGAAAAAATTAAACAAAAAAGTACATAATTTGACAGACCAAAAACACATTTTTCCTGCAGTCACCCATACGCTATGCATGATCCTAAAGCAGTGGTCCCCAATCTTTCTGGCTTCGTGAACTAGCAGCAGGGGCAGCAGCGGGGAGGGGGAAGAGGGGTCGATTTTGCATGGCCCAGTTTCCAATGGGCTGAGGCCCAGAGAGTTGGGATCCCTTTCCTAAAGGATGATTTATTGTAATATAATGCAAGCAAGATGGTCGGGCTGAGTAATGTATGAGTACTCCTTTCTTGACTAGCTGAATATGATAACAATTGCCAATGCATCCTACTTTGAACGGGCAGTAGTAGCAGTTTTTCTATCTTGACTGAAGACAAAAGTCTAAATTAACACTGGGATTAGATGCTGCCTTCCCAGAACTATGCACTAGCCTGAGACATTAAGGGTAATGTCAAACTACTCCATATTAATTCTAAGACAAAAGCATGAATTGACCATGAATATTATCAACTCAAGGAAGATTTTACTGTTATTTTTCATGCCAGACAGGTTCCCAAACAGATCTTACTTATTTAATATCTGACTCTATAAAAGTTATAGAGACTAGCAAAATCATCAGAAAATGACTCTTGTAATATATATTTTTCAGAGAGCTATTATTAACTAGACTGTTTATATATTTTACAATAAAGGTTTACCCTGTCCAGTCATGTCCAACTTTAGGCAGTGGTGCTCATCTCTGTTTCTTAGCCGAGGGAGCCACCATTGCCTGAAACCTTTTCCATGGTCATGTGCAGAGATGGGTTTCTCCCAGTTCGCACTGGTTCTATAGAACTGGTAGCAAACCACTGGTGATGTCACGATGACATCATGGAACCAGTTCTGTCACTGCTGATCCATGGACAGCGCCATCTTTTTGGGGGGATTTTTTGGGGGGAATTTTCTTTATTTTTTATTTATTTTTTACAGTGGTTTTTTCTTCTGCACATGCACAGAAGCCAAGTTTCTGGTACTGTGCATGCATCACCATCTTGGTTTTGGCTTTTTTCCTGGCACTGCGACACGGGAGGAAGCGAACCGGCAGAGAGGTAAGTTAGAACCCACCACTGGTCATGTGCCCAGCATGATTGTATACTGAAGTGCACAAAACGCTGCTACCTTCCCATCCCAGTGAATTTGCATACTTTTGAACTGTTAAGTTTTCAAGAGCTGGGGCAAGTAACAGGAGCTCATCCCGTCATGCAGTGCTTGTATCTCGAACCCAGGCTGTCAACTCAGTGTCTTTAACCACTGAGCCATTATGCCCTCTCACACATAAATGTGTGCATTCTGTGTATTCATGTCTGTGTGTATATATACACCAACATCACATATACTCTACTAATTTGTTTTCAATTACATTTCTTTCAGATTTGATATACTACTTCATATAGTAGTACTTCATATGATGTAATTCAGGCCTCGGTATATTTGTGCAAATAATAAACCTAATAAGCAAAGGTGAATTTGTTTTGGTTCTGATGAATTTTACATTTTTCTGACCATATATTTAAAATCTGAAAATAATAAACATTTCTGCTACACATTTCCAATCCGAATTTTTACACTGTTTTCATAATGCACGTATTTTTGCTGATAATTTTCAATATCAATGTATTTTTCTGTGTTATCTTTACTATATTCCTCTATATACATTTCACTATATACAATTCAGTTAGTGATCCAGCTGTCATGGCAAACAGGAGTTTAATAAGGAGTTCAACTGAAAAAGAAAACGAGGAGAATGAGAACTTTAGAACAGTAGATGAAACTTTAAAAATGTATTTGATTTCATATATATTTAGTTTGTTGTTGTTCTTACACATTGAATGACCTCACTGAAAAATTTGAATTAGATTTTATGGCCTCAAGTTGAATTATAGGTTTCCAGTAAGGTTTAGATCAGGGATGTCAAACTCAAGGCCGCCGGTCCATATCCGGCCCACGGAGTGCTTAGATCTGGCCTACAGGGCTGCCCTGGAAACAGCAAAGGACTGGCCTGTGGTGCCTCTGCCAGTGAAAATTGAGCTCAATAGGGCCATGTTATATTATAATGAGAAGGAGGGAGGGTCTGAGGGAAGTCCTGCCTTAACACTTGGCCACCAAAGATGCCCCAACATAAGTAATGTCAAGCTGGCCACGCCCATGCCAGTCATGCCCCCCCCCAGGTCAAACACAATCCTGATGCGGCCCTCAATGAAATTGAGTTTGACACCCCTGATTTAGTTTATAGTTTTAAAATGCATATAAAACAAATAAATTCCACTTGAATACAATACGACTTTTAGGTACAGTATACGGGTGATGTAAGCTATGTTGTAATTATAACAAAAGATTGACTTTTTTAAAAAGGAAAATAATTAAAATCAGTAACATAACAAATAACTTTAAAGGGTGATCTGAACTGATGGGTATAGGTATTGATTTTAAAAAATCCATACTTAATCATTTTCCCATTTCTTTGAGGAAAGTGCCAGTTGCAAAAATAATATATTTTTGAAAACTTGTGTTTTTCTTTGACCAACCCGCAAATAAAATCCTCAAAAATATGCTTCCTGTTTGGTCTGGAGATGACACGAACCTCTGAATTTCATTAAAAGATTGTGTATGGCTGAAAGTTAAGATTGTTTAGACTTTTTTTTTCAATTGATCAGTGTTTAAACAATATTAGAACTGATTTCAGCTGGCCTGGAAAAGTTTTATATTTCTACCAAGGGCATTTCCCATAAATTGGCAGTTGGTAACATCAAACTTGGACTTATTGTTGGCAAACAATATGAGGCCTAGTAAGATATAGCAGTAGACAACTTGTTATATTCAGAGAACCTGATTTTCTTATACAGCCAATAGCTTAGAGTAGTCTTTGAAGTACATCTACATTATACAAATTAATTCAGAAAATCTGGCAGGAAAAGCTTTGGCCTTGGATTAAGAATGAACATAGTCATCTTCCTTTTATGTTTGGAAGAAAAATAAAATACATGCCTCCATCATGTAGAATAGTAAACTGGAAAAGGGAATTAATAAAGTAATTGCCAGAGATATGAATATACTAGTAATATGTGTATTGCTATGTGTAATACACTAGTCACTTAATCATGTTACATCATTTCTCAGCCATTTCTCCCTTAACCACTGCAACATTACCTTCATCTTGTTTCCAGACCATGATTGAGACAAACCTAAATCAACTATCAGAATAAATATTTTTTTTACTTTATTCTTGTCACTTGGACAGCATCATCACAGAAATGTGAAGTCTTTTAGCCATTGTGCCCCATTTGAAGGAAATCATCTATGCCCTCTCCTTTTAGCCTCATCCATCACTAGTCAGCTATTTGTTTTGTGAAGAATGGACTGAGTGGATTATGAAATCTTAAGAAAAAATACTCAGCTTGTAATGTGGTCAACACTTGAAAATATATAACAATGTCAGAGTGTAATATATTGAATTTTTAGGGCCAAATGGCCAATCTTTTGCCTGTAGAATATGTTACAATAGAACTGTCCTGCTCCCACACCATGGAGGATACAAGGGATTTATTGAGACTTTACAAGCCCTCCAAAAGTCTTCCCTGGGGAATCCCAATCCAGTGACAAGGCAAACCCCACCCCGCCCCAATGAGCCTCCCAATTCAGTTCTGAAATGACTCCTGCGCGAAACCATGAAGCTGGAGTAGTCCACATGGCAAGGATAAAGTAGAGACAAAATAAGGCATACACACACCAAATTTCACCAACAAGGTCCAAGGCAAAAGCAAGTCTGAGAAGTAGGTCCAAGAGTCAAGGCATGACTCCAGGGTCCAAGTCCACAATCCAAGTGAGGAAAACCTATGAATAAACTGGCAAAAACTAGGTACTAACATGGACGTATTGTTTCCAGCATCATTCCCTTCCTCTCACTATGCTAAATAGCCATTGCCTACATCCCATTAAGAGAGGTAAGACTGCCACCTCACGAGTAGCTGGGATGACCACCATTTCTTCCATCTCCTCTCCACTCTATGTACTCTCAGATCAGGCAGAGGAGGCAGTTCCTCCTAACCCATGTTGGCTAGCTGCAACTGTGCGCTTTCTCTAACCGAAGTCTTGGGGATGTCCTGCTGCAGCTGTGCCTTGACTGCCCCATGCTCATCTGGTTGCTTGTCCAGTTGTTCCCCCTGCAACCACTCCATCACACTTGGTTTTGCTGATTCTGACTCAGAGCTATCAGCCGCCTCTGGACATCCTGCCATCTCCTCCCTCCAATGTGCCTGAGCCTGGCTCATCCTCCTTTGAGCTGGCATCTGGAGAGGCATCTGGGGAAGCAGACAAGGAGGCTAGTACAGGAGCCTGCATAATATTGGTAGGTGATTATATATAAATGAACCAGCAATTCATTTTTTATTTTAAAATTTTGTAAGATTGAGATCAGAAGGACCAGACATTCTGATTAGATCTACCGACTTCCTACTGAAGTAAAATATTCAAAAACATTTATTTCTTTATTAACTGATTAGTGGTAGAGTTAAGAGAAATGCATTAAAACTAATCAAAACATTCTGCAGTAACTCAGAACAGAACAGACACAATAGAGATTTAATGATTCACAATAGATATTTCATATCTTTACAGTTTTCTGATCTCAAAAGAAGATCTGGATAGTGCTTTAAATCAACAGTGATAGGTGCAAAGTCTGACACAAAAGGTCTGGAATGAAGAGTATGTTGGAAACATGATACTTTGTGATAAATTGGGTGATTTTATTAGATTTATTGAAAATCGTATTGGCTGTGAAGTGGTTAACCACATACTTTTCCTAAAAAGGCAAATACAAGATTTCAATTAAAAGTACAATAAAATAAATATATAATTTGGAAAAATAGTAACATGCCATACCAAAGTTTTAAACAAAATGTGATCACATTTGGATATTATTCTCTTCAAGTAATGAGCCAATTCAGTTTTAATTTCCCCATTTGTCTTTAGAAAAAAAGCTAATCACAAGAAAAAAAATAAAGCTGCTTAACTATATTCAGATCTCATTCGTGCTTGATTTATCTACTGGCTGGAGCAATGATGGTGAATCTTTTGGGCTAAGTGTGTCAGAAACTCAGAAAATGCCTACTTTGACTCTGCTGGCATTTCACATACCTTCTCCCAGGCAAAAGGAGCTTCTCTGAATCTCCTCTCTGGACTCTCCTCTCCTCTAGACCCTCTGGACCCTCTGAAAGTTGTGTGAGGGGACTCTGCTCTCACAAGGCCTCTGGAGCCTCAGGAAATCACACGAGAATGCTTGCACAATTCTTGGCTGCCTCAGAGGCTGCATGAGAGCAAGGGCTTGATTTCAGCCAGCTTCCAGAGGATCCAGAGGCATGTCATGTCATCAAAAATGAGATAGCATGTCACCTATGACACAGATGTCATGTTCACCATCACTGGGCCAGAACTTTCATTAAATGGAAAATCTAAAATGTTTCCACTTAGAACATTTGTTCTGCTAGAATTAGGACTATTCAATATGTCATATTTAGCAGTTATTATAAACTGCTAGCTATTTTAAAAGGCAGTAAAACTATTTGCATTAGTAATAGATATCAACATATACTATCTTCTGATCAAATATTTAGCAAATAAATAAATAAAAATGGGAGGCAACAATTATGAAATAGTACTTCTTGGGTTTTTTTTTAAATGGAATAAATCCATACAAGAAAATTAACAGTACCGGTAATTAAGGTTATTCTGAAGATTTACAAATCAAAGGAGGACTGGCTTTAGACCAGCAAATTGAATTGATCTCTTTAAGATGCTTCATAGCCCTTTGAAGCACTTTGCACATTTAGTTGCTTTCTTGTTGCTTCCAGGGAGGTAACAGACAATGCTGCAACTTCAGTTCCATATTTACAAAATGCAGAGGGGTGTTGAGTGATGCAAAGGGTCCCCTGTCATTGACATGAGCAGCTAGCCATTGGGTTTTCTCACCTCATTAAACTTTCTTCCCATCAGACCTTTTGGGGGATAAAAAGAAAGTTTTTAATGTTCCTCTGGATTTCATTTCCTTTCTCAGCTCTCGGTTTCTTTAGTGTGGTGAGCCACAAGACTTAATTGCCTTCCCGCTCTTTTTCTCATAGTACATTTCTGAGCACCCAGCTTAATGAGTTCAACTAAGTTCTCAGTACTTTAAATGTATGTTCAAAGTTGACTCATATGGTAATATTCTTGGGTCCTGTTAGTTTACACCCTTGAGAGCTAAATTTATTTTAATCTATGGGTTGAAGGTGGGTTTATATATCTCAACAGTGAGTAAATAACTACTATGTTAATATAAGTGCTGATCAAACATTTATGTATTGTTTTTAAGAATGGGAAGTCTACAAACATCGATTTCTCCATATCAACTTCCTTAATGTGACCTATTTCAATTTTCTCAGAGTTGTGGCATAGCATCACATGGCGTTATCCTGCTTCTGCTGCCTCTGCTAACTACATAATAAGCTTCAATCCTGGCACAATGAAATCCAGCCAGCAATGAAGAAATCCCTTCCAATGCAAAAAAAAAAAAAAAAGCATCAAGTTTCCAAGCAACCCTGTCAACTCTGCTAGCATTATAGAAAAATAAGCATACTGTTCTACAAGCGGAAGTCAATGGCCATTCTTCAAGCTTGATATTCCAAAAATGGGTGGTTTTTTAAAAGTTTTTGAAAGTTTCCTTACAAATTCCTTTTTTTTTTTTAGCTAGAACACAATATTTACTGAATTGATTCAGCATGAGCTATACTGTTTGTTGTTTTAATATCTTTACCTCACCATTTCTTTTTTACATCAAAAGAGTTCAGGAAAAATATTTCACAATGTATTGTGATGAAGTATACGAATAAGTTGGATAATGTTCTTTAAAAACTCTACCATCCATAGTATTTTCATTCCAATTTGCTGAAAGACAAAGCAGCTAGAGGCATCTGCGGTTTTACCATTATAGTCTATGGATGAATATTTTTAATTGATTCCTGAACTATTTTGAATTAATAATTTGCTTTTTAATCTCATAAACTTTAATTAAATTCAAATGTCTTCAAATAATTTATATTCAATTTTAACTGATCCAAGCTATTACACAAGCCTAATAATAATACACTTTTTGCAAGCTTCAAGTTTGATCTACATTCAATTGAACTGATTATTGGAGACTTCTAATTAGGATAGTATGACTTAAGTTAAAAATAGATGACAAAGAGACAGAGAGAAACACACAAACAAATTTTTAAATATTCTCTAAGATTTAAGTTTTGATTAATACCCATGTACCATTTGAATAGTGCCAAAAGGATTAATCTAAGTCTGCATGGTAAAATAATCACCAGTTAAAAATAAGATGTTGTAAGATAGAAAGAAGATGATTGGATTAACCTCATTTGGAAATGTATTTTTTTAGCTTGCTGTTTGGTTTCATTGAAACAGTGGATGTCAGGCACAAGAAATCAGGCACCTGGGTAGAGTTTAGAAACACTGCAAGTATATTCCATGCAACCTATACACAAGAATTGCGCTATTAAAGGTCCAGGCAAATTAGCACCAAATAAGATTCATCAGATTTCCAGGACTTAAGTCTCTTTCGGGGATATAGGGATTCAAGACTGATGATGCATTTGACTCCACCGTCAGACCTGGCCTACAGTGGGTGTTGCTGAAACATGAAAGATTTTTAGAGTTAGAAGAACTTGACCTGAGCATTAGGTGGCATGGATATTTGTGCAATGATAACATTAAGATTAATGTAGAGTTTAAAAATCACTCTGATAGATGTGCAATATTGACAATAGGGAATAAATACAAATCTAGGTTGTACCTGAAAATACCTTTGTAACTCTTAACATTTTATAAAGATGAAATAATAGGCAAGCATAGGGACAGGAAAGGAGCCTCCCCCAACTGCCTACTGGCATTCAGGTGTCCCATGGGTAAGATAACACCCCACCCCCCCAATTCCTTTCATATAAGCAGCCAGCCACCTCGGTGATCCCTGGCTAACACGTGCCATACGCTTAAAAAAAATAGGGAAGTACAAATGGTTAACATACCGCGAGATACTAGAATTATGCTAATGGGAAAACAGAGAGAAATCAAGAGAACAACTGACAGCAGAAGGGAAGGACATAATTGTCAATGGTTTTCTTATTTACAATTATAAGAAAGATTGAAAGTAGACAAAAAAATTTATGGTATTGAATATTGTAAGACTGACTTTGACAAGAGAATTGGATACAAACGGGGAACATGTGATTGCTAAAAGGCATAAGAATGAATTGGAATTGGAAACAGGAGAAGAACAAGTAAAAAAAGGTATAATAAAATGGGCTAGGGATTTTGGTTATAATATGCAGATGAAGCAATGGGAAAATATAACTGAAAGCATTTAAATTTATACTATGATATAATCTTAAAGAAAACATTTATAAAAAACATACAATTTTATATTGTACCAGAATAATTATCTAGAGAGTATAAAGTTAGTTCAAATCCTTGCTGAAAATGTCTGAGGGGGTGGGAGAGAGGGGGAGAGGGAGAGAGAGGGAGGGAGGGAGAGGGAGAGAGAGATTGTCTCATTTGGAAGCAGGGATCACGTGAGTAATTAGTCTGATATCATTATGTAAACACAAGAGGGCAAGGTTTGACTCCCTTGAATGCTGTAGAACCGTATCTAGTCTTTCCCAGGGGCAAACTGCCAGTCTGGGAAGATTTTGTGAAACAGGTAATAGAACAATTAAAATAACTAGTTTAAACTCTTCATGTTTGGGTGTGAGTGTTCGTGCCTAACATAACTTTTCCCAAACTAGAATGTTCAAAAACCATTAATCTTAAAAGAAAAAATGTTACTAAATTAAGATAGCTATAATATATATTTTATTTATATTATTATTTTATTATTATTATTTTATTTTTTTAACCTACAGTATAAAGCCCTACATGGCTTAAAAGACCATCTCTCCCTGATTACATCCAAATGGATGCAAAGGCAAAGTATGCTGTGGGTCCCATCTATTAGGGAGTGCACCTGGTGGGACCACAAAAAAGAGCCTTTTGGTGGTGGCCCCTTCTCTATGGACCACGATTTTCCCTGAGCTACTATCGGCTCTCACTGTGTTGTTTTCCAAAAGGCACTGAAGACATGTTTTTGCCAGTAGGCCTAAGGATGACAAATGGAGATGCTGCTGATCAAGTGGTATTTTGATTGTATTGCTGCTGCCATCGGGGAAGGAGGGGGCTATGGGGTTTTATGTTATAGATTTTTAATGTTGTTGTCCACCTGGAGATGCCTGTGTGTGTGAGGCTGCACTTTAAATTTATATAATAAAATGTAATACCTTTCTAGGGCTGAGGGCAAGTGAATCCTCAGGTCAGATCAAAAATAGGACTAGAACTCAGCCCTTGATGCCTCAACCACTACACCAAGCTAACTTACTCAACATATATAATTAACATAGAGATGAAACTTTTTTTATATCATGTTATTGGATATCATCATTGTCCTTCATATTTTATTCTCCACTCCCTTCTGTCACTGTTCTGTATCTATGCCTAAGAGGAAACATGTGTAGGACAACTAGCCAACTCTCTGTAGCCAACTCGCCACAGCCAATTCACCATGGCCAACTTGCCATAGCTAACTCAACATGGGGCAACTCCCCATGCCCATCTCGCTGCGGAACAACTTGCTGCTGGACAAGATAATACTAATATTGATGGAATACAATCATTAAAGAAAGAATATCAAAGAAATAACAAAATGAAATGTGAATGACAAAAATTGGAATAATGTTTTAAATATTTAAATAATTAAATTGAATTGTTGAATTGTCCTGTGACAAGTTGGCCATGGCACGTTGGCAGCAGAAAGTTGTCCTATCCCAAGAAAAAACAGTCCATAAGCACAGATTACGTAAAGTGAACAAATTAAAGTTAGTTCTGATAGCTTTTCTCAAGGAAGCAGTATAGCTGTCTATTGTTTGAAATATGTTTTTAAATTCTCATTTATTCAACTCATGAGGCTCAAGTTAACCGCATTCAGAAATGATGGCTTTTTAAATACATTTATATTTTAATGATGACTAGCATACAAATCTGGCACAACACAGTCTTACCAACATGTAACCAAATAAAAATCATATTACAAAATAATTAGTTCTACAATAATATGTCCTCTAATATTCCTGCAATTTACTGTGAAATAAAGATTAAAATATGTAGATTATTATCTTGCACACATTATCAGAAGAGTTTGGTCAATAATGAGAACAACTCAGAATGTAGATTTCAAATGTGTCATGATATTCTTGGCAATTTTTCTCTTTCTTGTTTCATGGCCTTCCAACTTGACTTACTCTGCAAAATGAGACACTTTTCAACAGGACATCATTAATTGGAGCCTTTGTATATTCTTTTCAGGCCTGGCATATATCAGTTGGTTCCCTGTTATAATCCTGATGTGACAATGTTTTCCAATTCAGTTTCTCAGAAGCAGTAATATTTCATAGATGTTGTTGTTTCAGGAGAACATATCAAATTGCTCCTCTTCCTTTGAAAAGAGCTAAGCAGTTTTATTTTGGATTAAAATCTGCCCTTGAAAATATAATTTAAATTATGCTCTATTTTTTTTAAAAAAAATTAAAAACATTGTTACAATAAGAGGACCTTAAATAAACTTTAAACATTAAGTATCTTCAGGTTTATATAATCCTATAAAATTGCAACAATAGATTGGTACAGAATGGAACAACTGTAACCCTTCTCAAAGTACAAGACTGCAAGGGAAAAGAGCAGTAGTATGGAATCTGCTATTTTAGGGAAGGTTTACTGCATGTATTGAGAAAACTTTCTACATGTTAAATGCAGTGACAGATGATTAACAGAGAGATTTGAAGATTGGTTTTACATTTGGGTAACCTGTTGACTGGTTTTTTCCCCCCCTTTTTACATATACATACTAGCGAGCATCAGAATTTCATTTTTTAATGTGTGCCAATGTTCACCAAAAAAAGTGACAATAAAGTTTATCTTATCCTATAGCTATAGCAATAGCAATTAGATTTATATACCACCCAATAGTACTTTACAGCCCTTTCTAAGCAGTTTACAGAGTCAGCATATTGACCCAACAATCTGGCTCGTTGTTTTACTGACTTCAGAAGGATGGAAGGCTGAGTCAACCTTGAGCCTGTCAGAACTGAACTCCTGGAGTGAGCCTGCAGTACTGCATTCTAACCATTGCCCCACCACAGCTTGGCTCGGCTTGGCTTGGCTTGGCTTGGCTTGGCTTGGCTTGGCTTGGCTTGGCTCGGCTCGGCTCGGCTTGGCTCGGCTCGGCTCGGCTCTCCTCTCCTCTCCTCTCCTCTCCTCTCCTCTCCTCTCCTCTCCTCTCCTCTTCTTCAAATGGCCTGCGTGTTGCTCTTTCAAACATATGCCAGAATTTAATATTGGGGTTCTTTTCCATCTTTTAATCAGGAGGAAACTGTGTTACCAACACCCCCTACAGTTTGACATACTTAAGCAATAAATACAACCAATATTCCTATCTTCAAACAATGCAGGGTAGTTCAGGCAGTGATCAGCCTACTGCCTTTTCTCTTCCCACCCAGCTGTCAAGCTGGTGTGGAAGTTGGAAAAAAATAAGATCAGATGCTATTTGGAGGTATGACACCAGAATAATCTATTGGTGGGAAATTGATTTGTTTTAACCACCAATTAGTGATTTAATCCTTTAAACCGTTATTTGAATTATGTATTGCATTATTTACTGCATGAATATTTTAATAGAATTAGCAATCTTCCAAGGAATTGATGACCCTATGAAGCAACCAACCAACATGCAATAGTGTGGGTGTCCTTTAGAATGAATCAGTTATAAAATCATTTCATAGAAATACCATGTCTAGACTGTCCATTTGGCATATTCTTTTGTGGGAATAACAGAAAAAATACTTTTTTCCATCAGGTATCTAAAATGATTTTCTGGATGGCTCAGGCCAACAGTGAAATTAATGCAATATTTTAAAAACAGGCCCTCTACAAAAAGATATTTGGTCCTCTCTGTGCTCTGAAATGGGATGTAATATAGTACAATATTATATATTACAATTTAATATAATAGTTATTTTTTGTCAGAATATTCAAGACTGGGAGAGCCATCTTAACAAGGTTAGCCAATGAATAGGCATAGCAACTCAGTCAGCCAATAGGAGCTAACTACTTCTGAGTCTGTGCAGAGAATCGAAACTGAAATTTAAGCTAAAGGCTGGGTGTGGCTCTAGTCTCCACTCTGCATTCTCTGTACTCTTGAACTCTGCTGTAATGAAACTAACTTCTGCTTGTGTTTACTTGAAGAAATAATCTGCTAAATGGTATTGTAAATATATATATTATTATGTTTATAAAGAAGTTATTGAATCCAGCTGAATCAGTCATCTATGTGAGCTTCTGGTTTTGATTTTGCAACAAACTTTAATAAAATCTATGACTCACGCCCCCAAATGTCAGGAACCTTGGCAGCTCATAAGAGTCGGTATTACCTGTGACAGCTTTGCAGCTGGTTGGATCATCAGGCTTCAGAATGTAGCCATCTGCACACATGCACTTGAAGCTTCCATGAGTGTTGATGCAAATCTGGCTGCAGGGGAAGGTGGTTGTGCATTCGTCAATGTCAATGCAAGTCTTGCCATCATACTTCAGCTGGAACCCAGGGCGGCATCTGCACTGCAGGGGCAGCAGAAAGTCATTACATGTTTATAAGGGGGGCCCTAGGAAATACAATCTCTCTCTTGCTCACTGAGGGGAAAATAAAATTATTTCCTCCCTGACTTTGTCCTACAAGAAACTCAAATGGCAGGATGACATGGGTGATGGAGGGGCAGAAAATGCATATGGATTTCTTGCTAGTTCTCAACCAGGATCAATCATTCCCAACTAGTCAACTGTAAGAGTAATTTTTTCCCTCTGAAATTCTGTTCTATATTATAATGATGACTTGAAGGAAATGTTGCACAAGGGTTTTGTCAAGTATGAAAATTTGGTAGCTATATGCCTCTTTTTTTCAACTTGCCATTAGAGTGGCGGGGGGGGGAGCAACAGTGAAATCTACTTACCTTCTCTACTGGTTCAGAAGTGCATGCTTCGCGTGCATGCTTTTTGACCCACGCTCTCACACGAGCTTTTTCACCCTCTGCGCATGCGCAGAACGCTTTGGGCATGCGCGGAGGGTTATAAAAAAGAAAATGGTGACATTCGGGCGGGTGGGCGGAGCCTTGTGCTGCCGCTACCAGTTCTCCGAACCACTGGTAGCCACCGTTAGGGGTACACCCGAACCTGGCCAAAGTGGTAGCATTTCATCCCTGGGGAAGGGGGGAGGTGTTGCTTTACAATAGGTTAGATGTAGAAACGAAACCTCAACAATTCCACCAAAGACCACGAGAGCCTGAAACCTTTCTAAGGACATTATACCAGGTGTGGAGTTGAAGCAGACAGTTCCCATAACAAAGTGTACTTGTTTACATGGACGATGTGAGAGGTTGGGGGTTTGGCTGGGGAAAGTATTGTT
>JANHGD010004711.1:45939-58845 GCA_027560375.1 Imantodes cenchoa | reverse complement strand
TAACACACACACACATACACACATATGTGTGTGTGTGTGTGTGTGTGTGTGTATGTATGTATGTATGTATATATATATATATTATCAGAAGTATAGTATTCATTTCCCTCGTTTCTGATTCACCAGACTCTTTTCTATCAATGTATGAAATATTACAGAGCAACAGCTTTTTTCAATATATTCCAGTTATGTAAGAACTGCTGAGAATTCCTCATTGTCTTGTCAGCTGTGTCTAATGTTTTGGTTTCTTTTGATGAAACACTCGAGGCTGCCTGAGGAAACAAATATTGTGAAATGGCAGGTAATTGATAATTTGCCAATATATTAACTGTTTTGTAATATGTCCCATCAAAATGTCTAAACGAGACTTTAATCACCTTTGTTTCCAGCTACATGTTTTGAATCCCCAAATACAATCAGACTTTAACTTTAGTTAAATTGTGACATCACACAAGGGTGAAATTTGTATAACATCCACAGGTGGAAACAGAAAGCTACTTCATTAATGGCCTAGTAAGTTTCTGCTGTTTGAAGCATCTAGATTTAATAAGTGACATATTTTATTGATGTAAACCGCTGTTGTAATAGTATTCAGGATGTTCGCTGAATTGATCCAGTTGAAGTTAATACATAATTCACATAAATCCTTTTTTCATTTTTTATGATGACTCACTTAGCACATCAGTCACTGGCATGACTGAACAGCCAGTTCTTGAAAACTAAAGAACAGAATGTCTGAGTTTAAGGAAGATAACCCAGTTCACAGCTTTCCATTCTTCTTCTCTTTCACTCCCCACATTCCAAAAAGTATTGTCTGCTAGTTACAATAGATAACCTTTTATTCTGACAGTTTCAATTTGTTCTTTTTGTTTTTGTTTTTAATTTAGCATTACCTATAAGTTGCAATACTAGATGCAATCATTCAGGAATAAAATATTTAGACCGCATGGGATTTACTTCTGAGTAAAGTTACTTAACCTTATATCAAATTGCTGGAAAATACAACTTTGCATACTTTGCATACTTTACATAAAATATATTTTATGTCTCAGTATTCACTCTTGAAAGGCAATGGAAGTTGCATGCTGCATGCCAAGAGTTGGGATAATGAGATATATGAACAGCAGTTGCAGGAAATTACTACCGGATGTATCTTTCAGTAGACCTTTTGCCAATTTCTACCTGAGGCCTATCTTTACATTGTACCACTTAACAACCACTTAAACAAAAACAAAACAAAACAAATGGTTTTCATAATACTGAAAAAGAGACAGATTGAGCCCTCTAGTCTGCAATGTAAAAGAGAGATTCTTTTTGCGGCCTTCCAGCATCCCTCTTGAAGTTTCCTGACTTCCTTTTGTTCTGCCAGGGTAGGCCGGGCCAATATTTTCAGCAACCATTTTGCAAGATATTATGGTTAAAAGGGGTTGTTTGCAAGGCTTATGTACCTATTTAATCCTTTAAAAACACAGAAATCTCTCATCAAATTATATCCTTTCCTGCCTACCCAGACAATGTATGCTCTGCTGTGTCACACAGCCTTAGGGTAGCCAACAGCCCAGAGATGGGTTCCTACCAGTTCTAACCGGTTCTTTAGAACCGTTAATAACTCGGTGAAGACGTCATGGAACCGGTTCTGTTGGTGTCTCTGTGGGCGCCGCCATCTTGAATTTTGCTTCTGCACTTGCACGTCTAATTTTTGCTTCTGCATATCCACAGAAGCTATTTTTTTATTGCTGTGGGCGTGCATGGCACGACCCTAAGCAAACCAGCAGCAAAAGGATCCAGAACCCACCGCTGCAACAGCCCCAAGTCAAATGATACTGAATATATTTTATCTATAAGACACTGAAGGAAAGTTGAATGCAGAGAAAAAAGAAAATGGCTCAAGTTCTTAATGTTGCAGCATTCTTATAACAGAGAGCTATAATGAAAAGGGCTTCTATATTAATCCTTCAGCTCTTTCTCCTAGAACAAGAAGTCAGGATGGCAGCACCCTGAAGTGATCAGAAAATATATACCGGTAGTTTTCAGGTAAAACTTCTGACAGGGTTGTATTAATTACAGTCAAAAAGTGATGAATATTTACACACACATAAAAATACTAGATTAGATAAAATGAATTTTAAATGTGGTGTTTTCCCCAACCGCATCATTCTAATTTCAACAGACCTGAAGGTTCACATAAAAAGTACTTAGAATGAGATCTCTGCACCAAATGCAAAAACATTTTTCAAAGCAAAAACAAAGCAAATGGCATGACTGAAAAAGGAAATAGAAAAAAAAAATCAGTAACCATAGACAATTTTCTGATACAATATTTACAACGTTATGGCAAAGACAATATTTCTTATCCTGTAGCTAAAATAAAAAAGTTAAATTGAACTTTTTTTTACTTAAAAGCGCCATATCAACTAAAAAGGAATCACAAAACAAATATATTCCCATTAATAGGAATATTTTCCCTTTAAAATATAAACAGGATCTATAGATGAAGTTCTATCAACACCACCATTTTGGTAGGACATGAAGGATAGAATGCAATGTAATCTTATTAAATTTCTTACTATTGTACTTCCTTAATTTTAAATCTGGCAAAACACAGAATTATAAAAAAAACTTTTAAAATATTTATTTGCTTTTTTAATGATCTGAAGCCACATGTTCTGTATAAATGAAATGCTTAATGAAATAAGGGATCATTCCAATTTATCAATTAACTCACACTCACAAATTTCCTTCCTTCCTTCCTTCCTTCCTTCCTTCCTTCCTCTGACCTGACTTACTTTTACATTAACTTTTCAATAATCTGTTAATTCTGCTCTGATATTTTTAAATGTTTATTATTGTTCTATTTTCTATTATTGTTTTATTGTATATTTTATTTATTTTATTGCACATATTTTATATAATGTCATATAGTCATATATGATTTTATTAACTCTTAACATTCCATTTAAATTGTTTGAATAGGTTTTTAAAAAGAAAAAAGTTACTTTAGACCAGGGATGTGAATCTCACATCGTCACGGCGGCATCACGTGACATATTGGGACTTTCCCCCCCTTTACTAAACCAGGAGTGGGTGTGGCCAGTGCATGATGCATCTGGCCCACGGGCCGGGATTTTGATAGCCCTGCTTTAGCCCGATGTACCATATAGTTTAATTAAGAAAAAATGATTTTCATATTCAGTGAAAGCAATGCAGAATTAATTTTACAGTTAGGATAAAAATATCAGCATTCTTTGCAAGGCCATATCTTCTTCTTATGTTTTTGGTTTTTATTTTAAACTAAACAAGTACAAAGGTGTCTACTATCATCATCATGCTAATCTTCATTTACATCCTTGCATTGGACATTGTGATTGTGCACATTATTATTTTAGTAGTAGTTTACTGCAAATGTCACTGAGCTTGGACCAGTTTTTTTTTTGTCGTTGTTCTACAAATTATATAAAATGGATCAGCATTTATACTGTGTTCAGAAACAAATAAAGGCATTGCAGTGCTTTAAGCACTGATATAATATGATACAGTATCTTCACATTGTTCCCAAGTCCAATCTGACTGCCAAGATTTGTTAACAATTGAAGTTTCCAAGCTAGACAGTGGGCATCCCACTTACAGAAGAATATTATAATCAGATCTGGAGATTAATTACTAGCAGATACACCACAGTATTAAAGTCAACATCTTCCATAATGGGACAGAACATATCTATTCAAGCTGATAAAAACACTCTTGGCTATTGCCTCAGTCTGGGGAACTAAACAAATGTGTGTACGAAAGCACTATCAGATGCATTCCTGCTTTGTTTAGAACAGTGTCATTCCATTAAGAACGTTCAGATCTACTTTGTTCCTGGAAGTGGAATTATGACACTCACAATTGGCAGCTTGGTCTTGTCTGAATTCGGTTTCAATTTATTGTTCCTCCTCTACCCAATTACTAATTGCAGACAAGCATTTAGCATGCCCTACTGTATTTGCAAAATGTTTGGAGGAAATAGATCTGGGTGTCATCAGGTTTGAAGAATCTGACTGAAAGAGGCAAAGCCACCAGCTTTGTGCCTTCCCTCCCCTCACCCACTTCATTCATTTAGCAGAGAGAGTAGGAAGTAATTTCAGGACATCTTTATCAGAACATCAAGCACTTTGCTGTCCCAACTTCAAGACTCTTTGACTGATTTGAGCTTTTTTGCAGACAATACATCCCTTCCAGTATTTTCTCTTTAGTGAGGCTTTTTTTTTTTACTCAACTGAAACCTACCTTTATTTATGTACATGTGAGGCATTTTAAAAACAATGAGACTTAAGTCACAAAGTTACATCTACTATCTTGATTATTTTATGCCCCTGCACACATTCCTAGTTGACAGCACCTTAGTCAATGGAGGAAAGAACATTTTACAGGATCTTTCAAAGTTAAGAAAGGCAGTCAGTAGTTAGAAATCATGTTCATGTGTGAATAAAGTTGAGAGAGAGAGACAAATGCATGCTAGCTCTGGACAAACCATCGCTAAAGGACAAAAGGTCATCACATTGAATTCAGTTGTTCATCGGTTTCAAGTTCTTACACCTATGTGTTACTTTGTAGTTATTTATATATATATATCTGTATAGTTGATGCTGCTTATTAATGAAGTAAAGCTGTTACATGCTATTTACAACATAGGTTTGTTTTTAATCAGTTTCCCAGGATAGGAGAGGGAAAATGAGCCACTAATCTCTCTTCCTGATAGAGTCACAGCATCAACTTTGCAAACAGTTAACTGAAATTTCAGCTGGGGAAAGAAATTTCTGTGGGAATGCAGAAGGAGAGTCGTTCTTCAAACCCAGGATAGTGTGTCCTTTAATGCAGTGGGCAACCTCCAACTACTGTGTTTTGGGAAACTGCCTTTTCATTGAGATAAGGATGCTTTCTGGACTGGAAAACACCTTAGAAGAAAATGAATCTAGATTAGTCTGGGGTGAATTCCAAAGCAAATGTGCAGTAGAAAAATCTTAATCTTTTAATCTTTTCCCTATAAAATACTTAGTTATGGATTTTTAACATTGTAGAATATTCCATCTAAAGCATTGATTTAATTTATCTATTTCTTGCCATTAAGATTTTATGAGCTTTCATCAGAGGCCCATTAACATTACTTACTAACTTATCTATAACTGGTGCGTTCATTTGAAGTCCTGATTTGGTCTTTGAAGTTGCTTGGACAACACATGAACCCTACTCACCAGATAGATTAACTCCCTGAGGAAAATCTAATGACTCCATGTGAAGCACAGCTGAAATAGTTTTTAATGAGTACATAAAGGAAACTCAGCATGGACCAGCTGTTCATTTCACTTCTACTAATCTTAACTGCCAAATCAGTCTTAAGGGAACTCTTACTGTTGACTCTCTTTAAAGTATCTTTGAGGTTTTTCCAACTGTACTTGGAGCCTCCAGTTAGTTCAAAAATGCAGCCAGTGCAAAGGACACGCAAGGCCATCCTTCTTTTATAATGAAGCTCTTTTCCATGGGGAAATTATTTATGCAGGATATTTGTACTCTGCTTTAATCAAACTAATATAGCGCATGCAAAAATAGAACATCAAAATATATTTATACAAAGTCAAATGAAAGAGCAAAACACACAAATAAGCAGGTATCCAAAGAGGCAAAGAAAAGGGAAAGAAACTCCTGGAAAATAATGTATATCATCAGAAAGCTTGCATATTTTGTGCTACTAGCTGAGCTTCTAAAGGGTGCCATGGGTAATCTTCAAGGAGACCTTCGTTTAAGTAGCAAGAACTCAAATCCCAACCTAACCTTTTTTAGAATGGTTAAGATACATGATATTGTTGGGTTTCAATAAGTACTTAACTTAAAATGAAAGTAAAAGTCAATTTAAAGTTTAATCTAGCAGAGGTGTGAGGTTAATGTGCAGCATTTCTGAAACAAATTAACTAGCCTGCAGCATTCCCCTTTCGCCCTCAAAGTAAGTAAATGGAATTGACCTTGTGCAGATTCAAAATATAAGGCAGGGAAACTTTTGACCCTCTGGTGCTTTTCTCTTCTAATCTGGTCTAGAGCTCTCTGCCTAAAGTTCACAAAAAAAATAAAACTGTTTTGAGTAAAATGATAAACACAACTATTATAGTTACAAATACAACATGTGACCTGTACATTTTCAGAGTCTTGGCAAGGCAAAGCAGTTCTACTTTATCTGGAAGCTCTGTGTTCGGTTTGATTAAATACACAGTCCAGCTAAGAAGTGGAACAATCTACAGCCTGTTTGTCCAATTTGAACAAGTGTGGAAGCAGATGGTTTTTTTTAAAAAGTATGGTTCTCTCCTTGGTGATTTGATGTATCTTTATTGCTCTTGGCCATTCTTATCTGAAGTATGCTATAAGGGATATTCTTTTGTTAAACAATGAAGCAAGTGACCAAATAAAATAACAATTACTAGCCACAGAAACTAATATTTTTATAGGCCTTTATTCCTAAAAAAGATTAAATGAAGTTCTTAGAAATGAAGCTCAGTGGTGTCATAAGCATTGAAATCTCACCAAAATATATTCAAAATAGATGGCGAAATTGATGGGATGGTTTATTAAGATCTAATTTGATCCTTAGGCTATAAACCTGTGGCTGGGTTGCACCCAGCAGAAAGTGAAGCTCATATGATAAAACAATTCTCTATTTAAAAAAAATCTTGCCAAAAAATACCCAGCAATGCCAGAATAAAGGCTAAGCTAGAGCCTTATTTTTCCATTTGAGAATTTGGAGATGAAACTGCACCTGAAATTTAAAAAGATAAAGGCAAATGCAGCTTTGTTATCTCAGCAAATATTGTTGCTTTTAGGGTTGGATTTGTCCTCTCAAGGGAGGCCAACTTTTACATGAACTACAGGAAGGTTACAAGAGGTCATGTGACCTGACCCACCTGGTTAAAGTTCAGGTCTCAAAATCAAGGAAAGCTATAGCAATAATGCTAACCCTAACCCTTTATTCCAAATAAATTGAAAATAAATAAGGAATTACTTCCAACTTTCTTTGATACGGTTACAAACATAGAATTCATTAATGTTTTGATCTGAAACCGAACAAACATTTGTTGTGCCTTTATGCATTCCGGATAATTTCACTGGCATCACGTACCAATCATTTTATAAAAATCTCTTTGAAATCATAACACAATATAAATTTCAATCCTTTTAACCACACATTTCCCAATGATCCCTCTGTACACTATAACCAAAATTCTTACCCCACTTTATTATATGTATTTTAAACTGTTCCTCCCGTTTCAAAATATTATGAAATATTTCATACAGTTCTGTCCTCTTTAAAAAAAAATCACAGAATTCCAGGAATGTCTTGTGCCCATAGAAGGAATTTTTCAGTTCGCAAATCAATATATTGTATCAGTTATTTCTAACATAATATATAATAACGTAATACAACAAATGATAAAATCCAGAGATTTACAAAGATACATCTGGACTTTCAGATTCTGCTCCAGATTCATGGAGAAGATGATAGTCTCAGTAGCATGAGCATCCATAGGACTGAGTACTAACTGCAGTCACAAAAATATTTGCTCAGAAAAAGAGTTACAATTCCATAGAATAATGATGCACATATTTAAGATATATTTTTTTAAAAAATTAAAGTTTGGCCACAATTTGTTGGATTATAGCTAGTCAATCCTTTATGTGTTTGACTGCTGAGAAATTTGTCTGATTAGTGGGTCAGTGGATTCAACAATGTACATATAGCAATAGCAATAGCACTTAGGTTTATGTACTCCTTCATAGTGCTTTACAGCACTCTCTAAGCAGTTTACAGAGTCATTATATTGCCCCCAATAATCTGGGTCCCCATTTTACTAACCGCAGAAGGATGTAAAGTTGAGTCAACCTTGAGCCGGTGAGGAACAAACTGCTGACAGTCAGCAGAATTAACCTGCAATACTGCATTCTAACCACTGTGCTCTATGCAGCACTTTGTGTTTAAGAACACAAACCATGTTTGCATGCTCTGTTCTCCCTCTATCAACTTCTGCTCTGCCGGCAAACCCTCTAGATTTCTTATTTCTTGGTGCATTAGCATTAGGAAATCAGAAATGCAGACCTTGCCATTTAATTGCTAGGATGATTAACTGGTTGCCAGGGAATTGAATTATCGTTTTTTTCCAATTAATGGGAACAGGAAACAAGAAATCAATTTCTAAAAGAAGTCCCACATCTTCATGGACTAAACATTTTTGTAACAAAGGTGAACTCCATTAAGGTTCCTCAACATGCCCTAAAACCATGGAGGAAAAAAAGTGGATATTTTTTTAATTCCTCTTTCCAACTTCCTTGCAAAACTAAGCAGATTTTCAAAAATTGCATCTGGCACTTGTAAAAGTTTGCCCTTATTAATGAGGAGAGATGATTTGTTCAAGATTTGAAGGTTTATGAAATTATTTATTGGTCCCTGGAAAAGAACTCATCAGTGTATAAATAACTGTTACCAAATTAAAACTTTGTCAGCCTAGTATACAAACCTTGCCACGCATGCTACCTTCCATGGTAGCTGCTGATATTTTTCAAAAATCACACATTTCTTGCTAAAGTTTTGTGAGGTGAAGTTAGCCTAAGGAAGATGTCTTTTTCCAAAAAATTGAAAATTGTTGGCAGATGTGATATACATTGGCACAATGCTAACAAGAAATATGTTTTCTTAACAGCTGCAAGATATGAAAGTCCAAATGCCTTCAAAATCTTCCTAGTGACTCCACTTTAATTCCATAAGTGATGAGCAAAAGAAAATATTTGATGGAGTGTTAGGAACACAAAGAACAACCCAAAGTTCTCACTGCTTCCATTGCTTCTATAAATGAGCACATGCTTTATATATTGGTTATGAAATCAAAGTTTTGTTTTTCATTCCATTATATTGAACAGTTTATAATAGTGAAGATGAAACTGAAATCTACAAACATGAGTCCATTTCTCAGTGTATAATTTTTTTATTGTTTTCTACTGGGTTTTTTTTTCAAAATTATTCCTTAACGTTTTGAGTTATATAGGTATCATAGAGGTGCTTCAGTTGACAGAATGCAGTATTGCAGGCTAATTTTGCTCACTGCCAGCAGTTCGATCCTGACTGGCTCCAGGTTGACTCACCCTTCTATTCTTCCAATGTCAGTAAAATGAAGACCCAGATTGTTGGAGGCAATATGCAGACTCTGTAAACTGCTTAGAGAGGTTTGTATACCACTATGAAGTGGTATATAAGTCTAAGTGTTATTGCTATTGCTAAATTCAATTTAATTGTTATCATTTAGTAAAGCAGAAAATATAGATAGACTAGATGGTATCATTTTGTCTTCAAGCAAGAAAATGGTTGGAAAATGTGTTAGGCAGAATGAAAATGCAGTTAATTTACATAAAGTGGCAATATGTTTTTCATCACATTAATGTATTAAAGATTAAGATACTATAGGTGCAGACCATATGAAGTTTTAAGTATAATAAAGTCAATGGCAGAAGTTCTCCATTTTTGGATCTTTAGATGTATTGTAGTTATGATTCAGCCTAGAGAGCAAAATTGTGTATAAAACATATTGCATATCTAAGAGTTTTATGAAGTAGATGCAAAGATTTTGGGGGGGGGATATCTGTTATCCTAAAAACTTCTAGGAAAAAGTTTGTATAGAAACAATACAGAACACTTAAATAGCATTGGTAAAAAGGATCTAGATCTTGTGCCTCCAGAAGTTGTGGGTGCTTCCTCATTGGAAGATTTTAAGAAGAGATTGGACAACCATTTGCTTGTAATGATATAGGTTCTCCTGCTTGAGCAAGAGTTTGGACTAGAAGTCCTCCAAGGTTCTTTCCAACTCTTTATTGTTACATTTAATTTCATTTTAATTTGATAATTTGGATTGTTATGTTTGAATTGCAATAATTTAATTTTTATTAGTTTATATTTCCCTTTGATTTCAGTGGAGACCAAGGTATTATTTTTCTGCCTTTAATAGAGGTTTGGTGGAGCAACTCAGGTTTGGACTGGGATTGAGAAGATCTAAACTCAACTCTACCCATTGTTATGAAACTCAGTCGGTTGTGCCAACAGTTATCTTTTAGCCTAGCATATATCAATGTTTGAGGAGCTGCCACAGAGAGGAGAACATAGACCTATTCTTTAAAACATCTGATGGCAGGACAAGAAGTAATGGATGGAAACTTACTAAAAAGATATCCAACCTAGAACCAAGGAAAAATTTCCTGCATGTGAGAACAATAAACCAGTGGAATGGCTTGTATCCAGAAGTTGTAGATATTCCGTCACTGATTTAAGAAGAGATTGGACAGCCATTTGCCTGAAATAGCTATGGAATTGTCTCCTAATTGAGGGTTGGACTAGAAGACCTCCAAGATTCCAGTTCTGTTACTGTTACATTCAATTTCATTTTAATTTAATAATTTGGATGGTTTGAATTATACAATGACCAAAGCAAGGTAAGCAAACTTTGGCTTTGAAAGTTGCATTTTCTTGTCCCAAATTTACTCTACTGGGCATGACCAATGACATCCATTTAGTTCCAATTGCTTTAAAATATGGTTGTGAAATGTTTGCATTCTTAGAAGTGTTTTGAGGATGGAAAGCAGGAGCCTGGTAATTGTTCATGGACTAAAGCATCAAGGTCTCTTGTCACACTGCATTTTTGTTTTCCTGCAGAATTCCATATGTCTGTGGCAGGGGTGGGTTCCAACTTACCTCACTGCCATTCACTTCCTCCCACACCACGTGGCCGCGAGTGCACAGTGCATGGTGCGTGCATATATGCACAGTGCAAACCCCCCCAAAATTAAAAAACCCGCTAAAATGTTGATGCATGCGCAATGCTGGAAACTTGGTTTCTGCGAATGTGAAGAGGAAAGAAAATGTAAAAAAAAAATCATTTAAAAAAAAATGATGGCACCCATGGACCAGCACTGACCAATCCGGTTCGGTGACATCATTGTGACACACCAGCGTGTTGCTACAACCAGAACCCAGGGTGTGTGGGTCAGATGGGTTGCTGGGAAGGGTATCTGGCCATCATACTGTGCCTAAGAAAGTAGCTGAAAATGTTTGGACTCCATCGTGTATTTACTATATTTCTATCCCATGTTTACTTCAAAGAGTTTGAGTTTAGACACATTTTTTTCTCTTTTCAACATGCCTAATATTTGCAGCTGTATAAAGTAGGGTAGGCTGATTTATACTCACTGGCTTTAGTGGCGGGTTGCTACCCGTGAGGCCCAAGTTGCCGTCCCAGTAGGGCCCGCAAAATTGGGCAATGCCTCCGGTGCCATTGCCACCAGGCCGTTGCGGTCGCCATCTTTTTTAAAATTTTTGATTTCTGCGCATGCTCAGAAGCTGAAATCTCACGAGAGGCCACTCGCCCAAACGAGATTTCAGCTTATTTTTGCTTCCGCACATGCACGGAAGCCAAAAAAGTCACTGAAATCTCACGCACGTGTGTGTCTTCTCGCAAGATGATGATAATGCATGAGATTTCGGTGATTTTTTTTTGTTTCCGCACATGCGCAGAAGCAAAAATAAGCTGAAATCTCATTTGGGCGAGCGTTGTCTCGTGAGACTTTATTTTCTGCGCATGTGCAGAAACCAAAAGCTCGTGGGGGGGCACGTGCGGGGGGGCGCATCCGCCCTCAGCATCGTGGCTGCGTCCACATTGCACCAGTAGGGTGCTGCGTGCAGAACACACACACACCCGACTAGCTTCATGATTGAGTTAGAGTTTGAATCCTGGTCTCCATGAGGGATGGATTTGAGGAGCGTGAGTCATAGTATGTTAACTGGAAAGAGGTTGGAGACGGTGAAGACAAAATTTCCTTCCTGCTTTCCCTTCTGTTGTGAGAGCCTACTAGGGTTTTTTGGTAAAATTGTTCTACCCATATTGTAGGTGGTTGTAAGACTGGTAGTTACTGATACAAACAGATAGAAAACCTCAGCTACATCTTTATACAGTTTTTGTCTAACAGAATTGTTTCTCCAGTATTTTAGATTAAAATAAAAGATATCTCTGATTCAATCCATCATTCCTTCACTTTTTCATCCCTGGGATACCATGTCAGAGCAGTAAACATATGCAGGAAATGTTCATAAAACTTGGGAATTAATAGGAAAGGATTCCTCAATTTGATTCTTTCCAGGTAACATACACTTTGCATATTTCATCTGTATTTCAGTTTTTTCAGTTTTTTTTTTAACAAACAGGAATATGTCAAGTCTTTAACAGCTACCTCCAGGTACTTAAATTTTATTACATTTCCCAATTTAGAATCCTTTTATTAAAAATGTGATGGCTAAGTTCACTTGGTCATGAAAAATGTCCATGTTACACATCTGCTAACTACTTGAGTATTGTTCCATATTCAAGTAAATATAAATTTAAATGGTACATATGTCTGCATACTATAGTTTATTATATAATATTCACAGCTTTTATTATTGAATTGACTTGTAAGGCAACATTGAAAAAAATGAGTTTATACTTGGCAAATAAATACTATGAAGTGTCTGGGATTGAATTTTGAAGAGGATAAATAGGAATGTTTAAAATAATCCAAAGAAGTAAGAAGTAAACTTTTTTTTTTAATCTTCCCATGATTGGGGAATACTCTACTCTTATGTGAGGTCTGTTCATAATACAATGTGAATTATAACAATTCAGATTATATTATAATACAATAATGATAATGATGATGATGATGATGATGATGATGATGATGATGATGATGATAAGAAGAGGAGGAAGAGGAAGAGGAAGAGGAAGAGGAAGAGGAAGAGGAAGAGGAAGAGGACGAAGAAGAAGAAGAAGAAGAAGAAGAAGAAGAAGAAGAAGAAGAAGAAGAAGAAGA
>JANHGD010004708.1:77422-92950 GCA_027560375.1 Imantodes cenchoa | reverse complement strand
GTGCAGTAGAATTTTTTTTACAATTAAAAAAATGATTTTAAAAAGATGGCGGCACCCAGGGTCCGGCAACCAACTGGACCGGGACGAGTGATGTCACCAGCAGGCTGCTACCGGTGCAGGCGCACTGGACCGCACTGGTAGGAACCCACCCCTGGGTGGGGCCAATCACAGGTGGTATTTACCGATTCTCCAAACTACTCAAAATTCCCACTACCAGTTCTCCAGAACTGGTCAGAACCTGCTGAAACCCACCTTTGCGACCATTCTATTAAAATGGGAGTAAAGACCTGTGCTCTGCTGAAATGGATCCGGGACTCCTCCGAGGAGAAATCCGTTGCTTGTGAAATTAGGCCTGTGGTTCAGTGTCTTGGAACATTCTGTGTAATGAAGCTGCAGCCTTTTAATTTAACCGTGTAGGTCTGCTTGGTGGCAATAGAAAGGAATTATTAATTAACCAATTTTATAATAGAGTATACAGAGGCTATCAAGCAGGCCTAAGGGGAAAAGCAATCTATATAATTGACCAGTATCGGATAAATTAAATTATGAAAATGAGGTTTGAGAAGCTAAAAGAGGGCAAAGAAGAAGAAGTAGAATAAAAGAAGCTTTTTTGCTAGATGATGCATGTGTGAGGGTGCCACTTGCTTGGCTAATGATGTTTGTTGACTGTCCATCTTTAAGGTCATCGGTAATGTGTCCCACGCTGAGAATTATGACCACCAGCAAGAAATGAGAAATTAATTTGCTTTAAATGGTTGCAGACATTACCAGGAGACCAGACTACACCGCAGCCACCAACATGACGCTTAATGAAGAGTTTAATTCTGTCATTAAGGTTACTATGAGTTTCCTTGCATTGTTCAGCTTGGAAAATGAGCCGTTCTGTTGTAAAGAGGAAGGGAAGGAAGCAAAAAGGTGGTGGTGGGAGGGAAACCCCCAACCACAGACATGATGAATTTAGGGATAATGTGTTTGAATAAAGAATGGCAACAGGGGACGTTTCTTTTTAAAGGAGACACATAATTAATAGTAAATTAATGGCAAGGCTAATTTGTTCCTGCGCATTCTCCTTAAATTCTCCTCTGCAAGTTTTGAGCAGAAATCTTTTTCATTTGGGATTCTTTGCCCTGCAATTTAGAGGTTGGAAATTCGAGAATGCATATCTGAGAGGGAATAGTATTCCCTGATTCAGGGACTTCCACAGTGGATTTAATTTTGGTTTGGTTGCTCAGCACATGATTGACATTAAGCATAGTTCAGGGCTATGAATTTGCACAACATACTACTGAGCCGCGGTAAACAATGGAGTAGACAGTTTGTACTCTAAGATCAGGGGTGGTATTCTACTGGTTCACCTCGGTTCGGGAGAACCGATAGTGGCGGTGGGAGGCTCCGCCCGCCCACCCGGACGTCATCATGGGTTCTGCGCATGCACTTTTGCACAGAAGTGCTACACGCGTGCATGCTCACGTTTCCGAACCAGTAGCGAAGGTAAATGAATACCACTACTGTCTAAGATGTTGTGGAAACCCAGCTATTTTATTAACATTTATTTATAAAAATCTGTTTAAATATAATTGTTTTAGATAATCTTTTTATCTTTTTGTAAGCTGCTCAAAGTCACTTCAACAGTGAGTTGGGCGCAGTCGTGGGTTCTAAAATCCTTTACTACCAGTTCATGCACGCGCATGACACTCCTGCGCATGCACAGAAGCATCCCAGGCGGGTGGGTGAAGCCTCCCACCACCGGCGCTACCAGTTCTTAGAACTGGGCCGAACCGGGAGCAACCCACCACTGAATGGGCGGCATATAAATGTAATAATGTAATGGGTGAAAACTAAACAAGGAGAGAAGCAATTTCAAGGAGAAATTTCCTGACAGTTAGAACAATTAATCAGTGGAACAGCTTGCTTCCAGAAGTTGTGAATTCTCCAACACTGGAAGTTTTTAAGAAGATGCTGGATAACCATTTCTCTGAAGAAGTGTAAGGTTTCCTGCCTAAGCAAAGGGTTGGACTAGAAGACCTCCAAGTTCCCTTCCAACTCTTTTATTATCATTATTATTAGTATAATATGAGAGCTGCTAAGTTCTCCATTCCAGAGAAGAATCATTCTGAAAAGCAATCTTTCCTGAAAGCAACTTTCCTCCATCTGTGAGAATGGTAGGAGCATTTTTCAAAGTTATAAATGATTGTAAATTAATCAATTCTATAGGTGGAGAAATAGTTAAAGTAAGAATAGTATCTTTGGGCAGATGAAAAGTAATTTCTCCTACAAAATCTTCCAAAGCTATTTGAAAAAACAAAACTGTCTGAAATTCAAATTCAAATTCAGATTTAGAAATAGGAAAAATGATTTTAATAAGATCCTGGCCAACTCTAGCAAGTGCTTCTGTGCGACCAATTACACAGAGCTCAGCTAAAGCCTGGGTATAAGAATAAATATTTTGATGAGAAATATAACCATTCTACAAGATAAATTTTTTGCAAGTATACACAGCCAATACTTAAGTAAGAGTTTGAGGTGTTGGCTAAAACAATAAACTAAGACCTGGCATATTGGGAAAATATCTATGAAAATATCCATGAGAATAAAGAAAAGAAAGGAACAGAATTTTATGAAAAAAATCACAAAATATTAAAATCTGCAAACAGAAGTAAAAGAACTTGTGGCAAAAGGAAGCAAAAATAATATCAATAGTAGTAGATACTTTGGATGCAATCCCAAACAATTGTAATATCACTTGAAAAGCTTAACTAGCTTCCTGAGGGATTGAGATAAGATTACTAGGATGTTTACTTTTAGTCAATAATGTAAATAATTGACTTAATAGAGAAGTAGGCAATTTAAAGAAAGGAATGTACCGAATTAATAGTTCCCAGCAATTGTTTTAACTGAACTAAAGTGATAGGAAATTTGATTTTTAATTGTGGGATAATTGGTGTAGCATAAGATTAAGACATTTTATGTCCTAGGTACAAGTAAATAAGCTTGTAGCTGAATTTTTTCTGGTGCAATGTTTAATCCATAAGGGAGGAGATTATGTAAAACTTGGAATAAAACTTCCAATTTAGGTGAAATACTAGAAGAAGCTATTAGGATATCAACCATATAATTATATACAAGCTCTTGAGGATGAGAAATGGGAAAATCAGTTAGAGCTTGAGCCACATAGAAGTGACATAGAATAGGACTATTAAGCATGCCTTGTGGCAAAACTCTTCATTGATATCGCTGTGTAGGTTGAGAATTATTTAAAACTACTGGTACTGTAAAAGCAAATTTGTCTTTATCTTTGTCACATAAAGGTATGGTAAGAAGCAATCTTTCAAATCAATTATCATTAATTGATAACTGTTTGGAATCAAATTTAGGTGACTCCAGACATGAGAATTATTGCCTCTGCCAGGAGCTCTGCATTCTTCCTTACAATGTTCCTGTTTACCACAGTTGTAACACTTTTCTTGGGTTTTGTTATTTTGCCTTATGGCTGCAGCCATATTTTTGTTATTTTTATGATTAGGAGAACCTATATCTTGATAAATTTTAATCATCTCAGGCAATTCAGGATCCTTGCCTAACCCTGTGATAGCTTTTCTGCATTCAGAAGTAGCTTTTTCTTTAACGAAGTAAGTATATGCTTCACTAGGTTTCTGTTGATTGCTTGAAAAAGTTTCTGCTGGCTTACCAGTAGAAGGAATTTTCTGAAAATCCTTAATAGAATAGAATAGAATTCTTTATTGGCCAAGTGTGATTGGACACACAAGGAATTTGTCTTGGTCCATATGCTCTCAGTGTACATAAAAGAAAAGTTACATTTGTCAAGAATCATGAGGTACAACACTTAATGATTGTTATAGGGTTCAAATAAGCAATCAGGAAAGCCTATTGTGGGCTGTCAGAAATGTGTTTATTCACAAAAAGAGTTGCTATGAGGTGTATGATCAATTTCCAACCATTCATCAAAAGGCAACCAGATGACTCTTTGCAAGAAAACATACATTTTGGGGTGAGGGAGAGAAAACATGTACCATTGAAATATATGCACTTCTGACCCACATGTAAATGAAATGATTTCAAAGTCAATTTGTATCTTGATTCTATCTTCTGCATTTGAGATGTGGCCTGGGCATAGGTTTCATGGGTGATCCTCAACGACACTTGTACTGGCCATCTTTACTCTTTGTACAATGCACTGGTTTGTAACCATTCCTAGATTTTTTGTTGTAATGGTAATGTAATGGTTATGCTACCTGAGACCACGCCCACCAATTCACCTGTCTGGAAGCATAATGATGGATACTTTGACATGCCGTGAGATTTCTTGTCTTGTAGTCCTTCTGCCACAAACCATGTCTCCAAGCAACAGTTTTCCTCCTTCGCAGTTTTGCTGAATTTGTGACAGTCTGTAAAGTGAAACTGACAAGGTGCCTGATTGTCTGAAGTGTTGAGCCTTAAAGGTCTCACAAACCAGCCTTTGGGTTGTTGTGCATAGCCCAAAGTACATCACTTTATAAAAAGAAACACAGCTGTGGGAGGAAGCAACAGGAGCCAGAAGAAGGGGCATGCCAGGGCAAACTAAGGTGGCAGAGGGCCCAGATCAGCCTGCTTTCAATGGATATCTTACCTGATAATTTTGAAACTGGCATTTCAAGAAGTCTAGAAAACATAGGTTAAGAAAGACAGGATAACAATTATTTCTAAACACTTTCACAGAGAGGAGGATAATAAAGAATTCACAGCACAAAAATAGCCACAAGGCAACATATCTGTGTATACATAAAATGATCTTTAGTTTGAATTCTGTGCTGGAGTCTTAGGCAACTGCATAGGAAGTTGGAAGATTTTTTTTCTACCTATAGATTTTCTGCATTCTATAATCCTAGAAGTCATTTCCCCTTCCCATCATGAATTACAAGCAACATGCTGCTCCTAAAAATTATCATTGTTGGAAAAGCAACTGTGAACTTTAAGGAGCCACCTCTTTCCTTCAAGTAAGAAATACTTGAAAAACAGGGGCGACTAATCTTTCCTCAGTCAGAATTTCTATTTTTATTTTCAACAATATAGTGGAATGTTGGAAAGGAATTGTGTGAAGAGTCTCTCTCTCTCTCTCTCTCTGTCCATCTATCTGTCTGATCATCAGCAGGGTAACTCTTTCAAAGCAAAGCAAAATGGAACTGAATTAAATTTGATCTGGGGAAATATTCTGGCAAAAGAAAAAAAAATGAGTTTGAAAATGGCCCAGATTTTTCCAAATAAATAAATAATACGCAGCAATAGCACTTAGACTTATATACCGCTTCATAGTGCTTTACAGCCCTCTCTAAGCAGTTTACAGAGTCAGCATATTGCCCCCAACAATCTGGGTCCTCATTTTATGGAAGGCTGAGTCAACCTGGAAAACAAAGTCCAGTTGTCTTTTGAAAAAGCACCTTTGGGACTTGAAAGTTTACCTTCTTCCCTAAATAATGCAAATTGACCAAAGCAGTTGTAGATGAACCCTAAAAGAAAATAAGTTAAACAACCACCACCCATCAATGTTTTTTATTTTCTCTTTTCCCTTCCATTTAAAAGCTACATGTTAAAAGGCATTATTGGAAGCATAAGTTACTGCAAATGTACTATAAACAAATCTGAAAGCATATTTCCACTGGAGAGCCCTTCATGTGTTTATCATGAAGATAATGGTATCATCCCATACATGCAAAATGCTGTGAAATAGTAACCGAGACTGTGATTAGGTGAGCAAGTACTAAAGGGATTGAAATTATCTTTTCCTTCAAGTTTAAAAAAACAAAATCTAAATAAATTGTTTTCCACTGAGACGAACAGAATACATGGTTATCAGACTTATTAAAAAACAATCAGAACTCTATGAAAAAAGATACTCACAGATAAATGGAATAAGTGAGATCTGTTTATTTTTTTCACTCATTCACCTGTGCTGAAATAAATTTCTAGTTGATGAAGAAAATACATGTAATATGAAAATATATGTAAATGTGTGGTACACACAGCAGACTGTGATACTGATACAGACTGCATTTTTTTCCCCAAAAAAGCTTTGCAGGAAGGCAGTAAGGATGCATAAAGCTAACCATGGGCATTTACATAAATGTCTTGCTTTCATCAAAATGACACGTGGACAGAAAGGGTAGTGCTTCTGTTGGCGGAGTGGGATGGGATGCTCTTTTCATTGTTCTGGGACCATGCATGGATACTACCCTCCTCCCAACCAGGGATACTGCTTATTTTACACATGCAGATATTTCTTTCTTAGTGTCCACAAATGGGATCAGCAACTCTGTTACTTAGTGCCAGTCACATGATCACAAACTTATGTCACTTCCCATTTGGTTATTAAGCAAGGCATCAGGTGACCACAATTTGCAGTTTTACTTCTGTGTTCTCCATTATCTCTGCTTCTCGCAAGCTAGTTGCGAGGCGCTTGAATGTTGATCACATGAGTTTGGGAAACTGCAATGGTCGTAAATGCAAAGATTGGTTGCAAAGCTATTTTTAACATCATCATAAAATTAAATGATCAATAAACCAGCCAATCGGTAAGCGAGGACTATCTGTATTGGATTTGGAACACACATTGAAATTCCTACTTATCCTGGAACCTCAGATTCGTTCTGACTATACAGGCAGAGCAAAGTATAGTATCATCATGAATTTGTGTCATCTTTTGTTTATAGCAGATAAATTATCAGCTTTTCTTATATATCATTCCTGAATTGCATGGTGGTGTTCTCTCTTTCATTTTACATAGATTTAATTTAGCTCTATGACTAGGTCACTCACTGATATCATTGCAGTTTAAATTGATAATGAGCTCAAATCTATTGATTTATAATACTATCTAACTTAATCCTGGACATGAATACCTATAATCATAGCACTGTGGAAATTAAATATATGTACAAATATCACACAAAGCTATCTTTATTTATTTGTTTATTTATTTGTTCAAATTTATATGCCGCCCAACTCCCAAGGGACTCTGGGCGGCTTACCACAGAAAATAAGCATAAATGAACAAATCAGTAAAAAAAAGTCAAATAGAAATATTAAAAATATGTATAAACATTTTAAAATAGTTCTATCAATCATAACATACAAGGGGTGACCACTTTCATTTAACCATAAATTACTGAATAGTTCACAACTTTCTAGGCTCATATCAACCCATAAACTATGATTTACAAGTCACAATGACTGGGCTTACAGTCACACAAATTAAACTACCAGCAAACAAACTGGTTTGGTTTGATTATAAAGCTAGCCAAAATTCTTCAGATGTTTTAAATTCTAAGACATGAGGTCATTTAGCTACCCATTTTATATCATGTTCTTCCATGATGGAAGAAAGGCGGGATTTAAATATATTTGGTTAAAGGCCTTCACATGCCTCATTAATGATGTGTACTACATAAAAATAAGAAAATAGGATTAAGAAAGTCATTCTAAGTTTGAAAAAAACATGCTTTATTTTACTTATGTATTAGATTTTTATCCCACCTGTATTACTTTTATAAATAACTGAAAGCAGCCAACATACCTAATACTCCTTCATCTTCCTGTTTTCCTCATAATAACCCTGTGAGGTGAGTCATGCTGTCAGAGAGTGACTGGCTCAAGGTCACTCAGCTGGTTTTCATGCCTAAGGTAAGACTAGAACTTCTAGGCCATCGCCTTAACTACACCACCAAGGTGCTAATATTAATAGTTATTCTCTCTCTACATACACACACAAACACACCCTTTAAAAAAGCTTATTTGAGTTTTGGGAATTTATTCATCAAGACACAAAGCCAAGAGATTCCACTTAGCATAGACTGAAGCACACAAATTACTAATTGTGGACAGAAGCCCTCCTGGAATACTTGTACTATAACCTTAAAGATGGTACATTTGCTTTGTTTAGTAAATGGTGAATCAGTGATAGCTACACTGTAGTATTTAATATGCAAAGTTTCAGATGGAGAGTTGCTAGAGATACCAATGAAAAGGTACCATGATATTTTCCAGGGGTGGGTTCCTACTGGTGTGGGGCACGCTGCCGTCCCGGTAGTGGCCCGATTGTGCAATTTGTGTGTGACAGCTCTGGTACCGTCTTCGCCGCTCCGTCACGCGGCACCATATCATTTTTTGAATTTTTGCCAGTTTTTTGCTTCCTGCGCATGCACGGAAGCAAAATCTCACGAGGGGATGCTTGCCCGCAAGAGATTTTGGTGACTTTTTGCTTCATTTTTTTCGCGGAAGCAAAATATCATCGAAATCTCATGCGCGCAAGCATCCCCTTGCGAGATTTTGCTTCCGCACATGCGCAGGAAGCAAAATCGTGCAAGGGGGCGCGCACGCACATAGCAAGCGTGCACACACATGCAACGTGAGGATGTGTGCGCATCGCACCGGTATGCCAATAAGAGGAACCGGCCCCTGTATTTTACCAACCTTGCATCCCAAACGTTTTTTTTTCCTGCAATAATAAATGCAAAGGAGCAGAAAAGGAGGATATATTACAATTTGGTATTTGAGGTCACAGTGCTCAAAAATAAATTTCAGGTAGCACAGCTCTTTATTTCACACAACAATATTTCAAGAAACTGGGATAGGTTTCAAAACTAGTTAATGCTATGACACAGGGGACCTGTTGTTCCAAGGAGAAGGAAAGTCAAACTCACCCTCTGAGCCTTTAGGTGAGCCTAAAATAGTTCTCTAGATTCTAGCTCAAATTGCCTAAGTACGTGGCAAGATTTAAAGGGGCAAACTTCTAAAACTGTCCCAATACAACATCTGTAGCTCAGGATTGAACTGTGGAGTCCTTGGTGATCTCTGAGGTTGGTTGTTTGCTTGCAGATATTTCATTGCCCAACTGGGTAACATCGTCATTGTCCTTGTACATATAGAACAAAGTAAACATTTTCAAATCTGCTACAGGAAAGCAGTATGACATCCTTGCATATTTTATCCTGTAACAGCTTCATATGTGAACGGAAACTCTGTATAGATCAAAGTTTAAACACTAACAATAATATTCATATTATGTGCATTAATTATGATTAATATTTAAAAAATAAAAAGGTTTTTTTCTGTAACTACTCATTTTGTCTTGAAAGCTGTTACATTGGAGGCCTAAAACTGTGAAACAATTATCATTACAAAATGAAACTTACACAAGATGGGAATGTCATTCATGACCTCCTTTAATTTGAAAGAACTCTCATAATTTTCTGACCCTTCTTACAATAATGATGGTGTTCTGCGGAGTTTTTTCTCCTCTTTTAAACCAAGTAAGCAAAGAAAAGGGGAAAGACAAGCAATTAATGTCAAGATGATTGGAGTACATTTTTCTGGATCAATATAAAATGATTTCTTTTCAGAATTTAACTTACTCATTATGTGTTTTAAAACTGAAGATAAGATGTTCAGCATTAACCAGATACAGCAGTAACTGAATATTAATTGACCTGAAACAAGGATAGTTTAAAAGGAGATATGGATCTATTACTAAACCTCCATAGGCATTTGAAGCAAATAGTCACTTTTCTTTAGCTGGAATGTATTGAGACATGCCTTGATCTTTAATTCAAATTGTACTTCATGTCACTATTTGGCATTCAATTCCATACCAGAATGGATGGAATGGTGGATAGCCATCATACTCCCATTGATCAACTCTTCTTGATTTACAGAGAACACAAAATGTTGAAGAATAGAAGGTAACAAATACTGAAGAATAGCAATAGCACTTAGACTTATATACCACTTCACAGTGCTTTACAGCCCTCTCGGTTTACAGTGTCAGCATATTGCCCCCAACAATCTGGGTCCTCATTTTACCGATCTCAGAAGGATGGAAGGCTGAGTCAATCTTGAGCCAGTCAGAATCGAACTGCTGCAGTTGGCAGAATTAGACTGCAATGCTCCATTCTAACCACTGCACCACCATGGCTCAAGAATGTTGGTCATTCAATTAAAAGTAATTCACTGAAGTTTGAATAAGCAACTGCATCCTTACCTTCACATAAAAATGACATCCTAAAATGTGCCCCTATCTTTGCTACAGAGTGTCTTCACTGTCCTAAGTATACATCTGCATGGAGAATGAAGGAAAAATAAATCAAATTATATAAAGAGCTAGAATAAAGGACATAGATGGAATCCTACACAGAATCTTGTGTTTAAAGCCATATCTATTACTGTATATGTTTTATGTTAGGGGTACCAAGTTTAGAATAGAATACAATAAATTTGTGAAATGCATTTACTATGCAATTTCACAATTCGTTAGTTTACTTTGAATCCATAAAATGTGTCAATAAATAAATATAAATAAATAAAACTTCCCATTAAGTATGTAGAAACTGATGAAGGCTCCCCATCAATGGCATCATTCCAAACATGGGATCTAGTGAAACCACCCTTTTTCAGACATAACATATATCTTTGGACAACTCCGTTGACAACATCAGGAGCCCTATTCTTACTGGAAAAAACAATAAAGTCATAAGCCTAAACTATTGAAGGAAAAGAGTAACTAAATAAAAATTAATTGCAGCTCTTCAATTAGACCTTTCAAAAAACTTTACGGGGAGTGGAGAGTGGAGAATGCAACACAGAACTAAATTATTCTTGGATGAGCTTCTCTTTCGCTATTTCTTATTTTCTGTCCAGCTTTGCCATAAAGCTGCTAATCTTCCTTGTAATCAGCAATTGAACTTTCCCACTCAACTAAAGACTATTATTTCACTTACCCTAATTTTATGCCTCTATTGTTAATGCTTCCTCTTCTACCAAAAAAAATTGGAAGCTGTCCGTACTGACTTTGTCATAAATCTATGCATGCCAGTGAAGATTGCATATTAATTCATTAATGCATAGATTTTGCTGCTTCCTTAATTCACATTGTTACTTTTCTCAGCAGACTTCTTCTGAAGTTTTGCACAACTTTCATAATCTATGATCAATGAAATGGGAAGAAGCAGATAAGTTCTATGACAAAGCTTCTTTGGTTTTTATTGCCAGCTCCTCTACACTATTTCTGTTTTAACCTATAATCAATATTTTACCTACACTCCAATCTATAAGAGCTGTTTAGCATTGGACCATACTCATGTAGGCATTTATCTAATATGCATAACACTAAATCTATACAATCTCAGCAATTATATGCATTTACATATCCAAAATATATATGTCTTTGAAGAAGGGAAGAATAAACCCATCTCCATCAACTTATCAACTTATCATCAACTTATCAAATATGACTATGATCATTCAATATATTTAACACATCTTCTAGGTTAACAGAATGAACTGAATGATTAATTAACCAAGTGGTCTGAGTTCACATCACATACTAAGGTGAAAATATATTCAGATAAACGTAAAACTAGCCAGGGTTGCACGCTATACAAATATATCGTCAACATCTTTACAGGACACGGTGAGGCACATCGTATGAACGCAACCACCATCCAAATGGAACTTTTATCTTTGCTATTTCAGTTGGTGAATTCAACAAGGAAGATGTTTTTGTTTTTAATACTTAAACTTGATAAAACTTTGTCCGATTCTTCTAATAGTTCTCCCATGATGCAGAATAACAAGAGAAAGACAATAAAATCACTTCCTACACCTGCAAAAGTCTCTTCTGGATCTTTTTTAAGGACACTAAAAATGTTTTTTGAAGACATCTAACTTGAAAACATGATGTATTTGTCATATGCTTCCCCAGGGGCAGTCCTGTTAACTCCAGAAAACCTATACTAGTGGATTTAATTTTGTTGATACTGTCTTGAAAGCAGCCTTATCAGCAATGTACAGCAGTGCCTGCACCAGGCAGACACCTGCAGTGCAGACCTAAGCTTAAGCAACACCCTCCATAGCAGGCAGGAAAAGACACCCCCCCTCCCCAAAAAGCCCCTCTTCATGCGCCAAGACAACCGCCTGATGTAGGTGATTAATGTGTGCTGCATTGGCCCATAGTAGGACGATGGCAGAATTCTTGAATAGCTTTTCAGAAATAATTGATTTCATTTGAGGTATGAAGGCAATGAGCCCATTCCATACCTAGGGGAAAAAAATATGAAGGTGGAGGATTCTATGCTATCAGACTATCAGTATGTATATGTGTTAGAAAGTGTACAAATGAGATGTGAGAAAACAGCTAAAGAAATATGTGAAATACACCTGAACTATCATTCTTTATATATAATTTTTAAACTTAAGAAAGTGTAAACAATTACTATCTCTTCTTGCATTTTATAGCTATTGCTCAAATAGATGACTGTTTGCCAGAAAAGCAATTCATGATAAACTGTAACTGAAATGTTCATAAACCTCTGGATTATAGATAATAGTTAATATTCAGACCCATCTGACAGCAGGCAAAATAGCAACCTCCCATATCTTTAAATCCTTCCTTTAATGCAGAAAGCATTATCTATTAGAGTGAAGTATTGTAATGCAACCTTATTGTCATTCAAATCTTCAATATCCACAAAGAGCCTATTTCTCTGAGAAGTTCACCCATATAACTGAAAAGAATGAGAATGCACCTGTATAACTGAAAGGTTATTATGCATGGTGAATTATGGCTCATACTTGGGAAATACAGCATTTTAAGGTGTGTTAGTCTGAAAGAAATACATTTTCAAGATATACATAAAATCGTGAACGTTTAAAATCTGCTCATCTAAACGTGACTGTAAATAAAACAGCTCCATATTTAATTTGAACCTAACTGCGGTGTTTGGTAAGTCAAGAAGATGCCTCATTCAATTAAGCAGATAGACAATTTATTTTATGGTGCCAAATCTAGATGACAATTGAAACTGGAAAACTAGTTATTTCACCAAACTTACTTGAAGACATTTCTTTTTTTAAAGTATGAAAACGCATTGGCTGAAAAGGAATGTGTCTTGAACTCTCCTTAGTGAATTCAGGACTATTATGAATACTTTTGGATTTAATCAAAAGACATTACTGTCAAAGGATAATGGTCCTTTGCATGAGTATAGAGAAGTATAGAGGAAGGATTGGAATAAGAAAATATTTAGGGTAGCTAAGAATGCAGCCTATACAGATTGAGACAAGCCTAATCATAAAGCAGCCCATCAATAGAAGAGAATGTAAATGAGGTGTGTAGCATTGATAAGAGTGCTTTGAGGACTTAAATCTTCTCTTTGTATCATTCAGGTTTTGAACCTCAGTATGCTAACAATAAAATAAAATCTGCTAAAATAAGCAAATCTTATTTTCAAATAAGTAGATTCAAAATAGAGATTATGTCCAAAAATATTTTGCTTGTTGCTCCAGTACAATTAATGAGAAATAGAAAAGGTGTCCTCCCAAGTATTCTCTGCATTGCTTCTATATTGGATGGCTACAGTGCTGCAGTGTAGTTCTGTGTCTCACATATCGCTATCGCTATCCATATTATCTTCCAATAATTTTAGCTCCTAAAATATAATATTACACTGTGGCTCCAAATGAAATGCAAGCTATCCACTAAAACCAAAGTATAAAATAATGTACCTCAGAGTGAGATCAGACCAAATTTTAATTTTTATTTCCAAAGGCCGCTCTCTGCCTTTTATGAAAAAAAAAGCACAAATACAAATTATAAGGTATGCTTATGAACCATTTAGTTACCTTGAAAATCAACTTGCATAGCCCAGGGTATCACTTTAATTCTTCACTTGATTTTAAAGACCCCTTGAATGTGATATCTGGAATTTCAGTATTTTCACTATTCTTATTTTATAGGAGGAGAGAGATAAAGTAACACTTGTGTTAATATACAACAGTGTACAACCAGATGTGTTCCTAGCCACTAGAATAGTACTGGGGAAAGTTTCATATTTCAGATTGTGCAATTGTGAAATTGCAATAATAGTTTTGATCACAGCTGTTCCAGTGAATATTTATGGTTTGAAAGCTCCAATTCTGATACATCCAAAAAGACAATGCACATATTTTATATAGCAATGTTTAAAGTGTGATGACGATAAAAACTATGTGTAACAGAGATCAGTTACCTTAGTTCTGCAGTTACAAAAATGTATAGATTGAATGCAGAAAAACTGACATTAAAATAAAATTGAATTAAACATCTAAAAGTACAGAACAAAAGACAAGGACACCATAAATATACCATCAGCTATACAACCTTGAATACAAATAACCTCAGCATTTCTATTTCCTGTTTCATTTAGTTTATCAACATCAAAAGCAACATTCAATATCAAAAACAAAAATCTCCAGATGGGAATTAAATACAGTACTGTCGAGCTGCTGAAAGACTGTCTAGCCAATGAAACTAAATGATAAAGAAAATGTAAAATGAGCACGATAATAGTTTCTAATTACAACACTGCAATACGTCAACCAAAAGAAAGGCATCTGACTGCTACAAATATTCCACATTTCAGGAGGCTCTAAAGTAAATAAGAAAAGAATTATTATAAAGACAACTTTTTGCATTCTTGATTTGCTATGTAGAAAATGAACGTTCAATGGTTAAATGGTCAGAGATTCTCCTTATAAAACACAGAAATCAAGGCAGAATTCCAAAATTAAAATTTTAATTGAGGATATACCCAGGGAAAATATTTTCTTAAACTTGGTGCATCTTTCAATAACTTGGCTGTGATATAGAAATTAGCCATTGTACCGTATACGTGTCTATCCTGATTTAGAAGAGGTTTCTTTCATAGCATGTAAAGAAGACATTCTGATTATGAAGCAGATATTATTTCAGATGCCCAAACATGTAAAATATCCCATGGGGATTGAGAAAAGTACCTTAAAATATTTCAATGATACTCTTATAACTCCCAGCAATTGGTACTGCCAATTATCCTAAACAAATCACCTTTGTGCTAAAGAACAAAAACAAGGAGCTTTTGTGTTTGATTATTATGTTTCCACAATCATCATTAGGTTGACTGCATCAGCTACACTTACTGAACCATAAAAGTTTGTTGTTTGCCTCACCGGTGCAATAGGGAAAGCTTGTCATACAATTCCTCATGAATAAGAGAGTATTTCAGCTCACTGACAGGAATTGTATTAGACCCTTCCAACAAAAACACATGGCCTATTGTTAGTTTAAAGCTAAGTATCTTTCTTAAAGATATTTTAAATTTGATCAAATCATTTCAGTCTTGAATCTGAACTTTGCCTCTGAAGCTTGTATTTTCAAATCACATGAAACTGTAATCCTGAAACATTTTTACAGTCTCCCACCACCGACCCTGGATTTCTCATTTATTTTGTGCTCACCGACAGTTATATTTAAACACATGTTAACTGAACAAGTTTCACTACAAGGTTTAAGTGATCTCAGATGCAGGTTCTTATAAAAGGTATTCTTTCCTCCTTACACATTAGACTTCTGGAGACTTAGCCCAATTTCTGAAGGTTTTGCACTATTTTACAACCTTATTATCCATCTATGCAGCTGAGCAGGGAGATAGCCACATTCATTTCCCTTATCTGTAAGGATGTGAT
>JANHGD010004706.1:73915-89211 GCA_027560375.1 Imantodes cenchoa | reverse complement strand
GCCCACCCAGGTTTTGTGGCTCCTGGTGTTTTCTTTTCTGCGGGAAATGGGTCCAAATGGCTCTTTGAGTGTTTAAGGTTGCAGACCCCTGCCCAAGACTATACAGCTTTTATATATAGGGGCCTTTCAAGCATTCAGATAAACTAGGATCAGTTGTGAAGGGAGAAAAAGGACTAAGTCATGGTTAGCCGGTATGGTGCTGTCCTTTTCTTGTGTGCTTAGTGAACCTGTGAGGCTGGCTGACTAGTGGGTTTTAAAAGGATGTAGTATCTAGACTATAAGGTATTTTGGTAATCAAAGCCAAGCTTTGGTAATCAAAGCCAAGTTAGCTATATATTTAATCATTTAAAATTTGAGGGCATACACTGTGAATAACTGTAAAATAAATGCTCTTTGCAAAGTGATCCAGCCAGTCACAAAATGCTCTGATCCATTATGATGTTCTCTATCAACATAGTGGCAACTTTATGGACTTTAGAAGAAGGAAGTAAGGGAGGGAGGGGGGAGGATCTGTGATGTTCACTGCTATCCAGTAATATAAAAGCAAACAATACTTCTGTGAATGGCAACAACAGTCTAAATATTTTCTGTTTGCTGACAACTGTTCAAATTATGTAATAGTATGCTAGAAACTATCATATACTAGAGTAGCTGGGGAGAGCAGTGCAAATGCTAACATATTCAGCAGAAGCAGGAAGAGCTTCCTTTCGGTATTTGGCAATGGTTCCCTTGTCAACTGTCATACTGAAAACTGAATTTCGCGCTGTATCTACAATCTTGAACAGAAACTCTCTGTTCAAAAGCCACAATCTTTTAAACTAGTACAGGACAACATTTAGCAGCTCTTGGGATCACCTCTTTCATATAAAGAACTGGAGGTTTGTGTTATGGGACAAGCCATTGGGAATGTGTCAACTCCAGTGAGTCACCCTGAATATAATGTCAGCGGCAAAAGTTTCCCCACACGGAAAGATTTTAGGCAATTAGTCTTTTTTTTTAAAAAAATACAAGGAGATGGAAAAGAAAGAAACTTCTCTTGTTTTCTGATAGCGAGAAACGATCAGGGCCCAGGTCCTGGCAGTTTGGCTTGAATAAAGGAGCAGTGTTAACTGTTGCTTGCAGAATTACAGACTTGACAAAGGTTGCCAGATCAACATTTCCAATAATAAAGGGCACTGCAAGGATGTAGAATTTGTTGTTTTTCTACAGAGCAACTGTGTTTTGTAATAAGGGAGGCCCATTATGTATAACAAAGATGAGATATCCTGGAATGAGACACAGTCATTTACAATAAAGGGTATCCCAGAGGCAGGAGAAAAAAATCTGGCAGTATTATCATTGAAATACTTTGTACATAAAAACAAAAAAGAGACAATGGGAAGTTGGAGCCTGGAGTGTGGGAAGAAGATACAAAAGCATCATTGATGGGGGAAAGGTTGGTTCAAAGTGAAGATGCCATTTTATCTGCTGGATTTGGAAAAGCGAACTGAGGGAAAAAACTCTGAAAAACATTAACCTTGTGATCACTGCCCGAACACATTAAGTAATGAAGGATGTTGCTATTTGAGGGAACTACCTCCCTCCACACACCCAGCTTTCTGTAACAATTTTGTTTTAGTTACACTGAAGGAGAGGCAGCATGAAAAGCACAAAAAGTTGCATCTTTTGCTTGTTGCATCTTTAAAAACGTAGGATATTGAGGTACCAAACCTGCTAAGCTTACATAGCTGCATTTCAGAAATATTTTGTTTTACATTTCAGATGATAAATACAAGCATTGTTAATGTTTCCATGGAGAGGATTCGTGTTGAGTACATACTGGCATTTCCTTTGGACTAATTTCTTGTGTGCAGATTATTATTATTTTATTTTAAGAGACCTGAATTTTCCTAAGGGATACAAACATTGCTATAAGAATCGTGGTGACACAGTGGTTAGAATGAAGTACTGCAGGCTATTTCTGCTGACAGCAGTTCAACAGTTCGATTCTCACTGGTTCAAGATTGACTCAGCCTTCTATCCTTCTGAAGTCAGTAAAACGAGGACCCAGATTATTGGGGGCAATATGCTGACTCTATAAACTGCTTAGAGAGGGCTGTAAATCACTGTGAAGTGGTATATAAGTCTAAGTGCTATTGCTACTGCTGTAATGACAAAACGGTGATGGGAGTTCCCAAGATGTACATACAGTATATACATGTATGGGATTATATATTTTCTTTCAAAAGATAGTTTTGAATCCTAACTATAAAGATAAGTTTTGGGATGAATGCTAATATAATATTTGCTCCCATCTGTGATTCCACTCCAATTTGGTTCCAAATCTATTATGAAATTGGAAAAGATAAATGACTGAGGTTGCATTGGATGAAATCAGCGGTGGGTTGCTCCCAGTTCAGCCCAGTTCTGTGAACCGGTAGCCGTGGCAAGAGGCTCCACCCACCCACCTGGGATGATTCTGCACATACGCAGAAGTGGCACAAGTGCACGCAAGTGCGTTCACAAACCAGTAGCAATGCGTTTTAGAACCCACTACTGGATGAAATCTTTTCTCATGGTATGGTTCACCAATATAAAATACCTTAGACTGATAGACCAGTAGTAGGTCTAATCGCACATTAAAGTAGTTCTTCAGAGAAGGATTAACCACAATCATCCAGAAGAATATATTTAAATTTCTATTCTGCTACAGATTTTACTGCTGATTGTGGACCACATGTCCTCTTACACACATATGTGATAATATATCTCAGTCTTCTCAATATCAGAATTTTCAGTTGTGGCCATTTGACTAAAGAAACCTGGGAGATGAAGCTAAAGCAGGTAGAGAAGACAGACTTACTTGATGCTGAGGCAGAAGAGGAAGCAATTATACTGCCTTGGGGTCAAATCTTGCAGAAATTTCCCTAAGACTGTTATAGTTTGTTCTTAATATATTTTTATATGTGTGCTTTGATCCAACTTGTATTGGTGTCTGTGCTATTGTAACAGGGTGTATGTTTAAACTTAAGAAATGTAAGAATAACATTTTGATGACCAGGTCATGTCATTCACACTTTCTTATCAGCTAAGCAAGTTTTTAAAACTTGAATGTAAACTTACACAACTTCAAAGCATGCATATGCATATACAGTCAACTGTGGATATGATTGCTCAGTACAACATTGTCCTATGTGTGATTAATAAACAAAGAGATCTAAAAAGTGGAATAAATGAGAAAGGGAAAAGTTAACAGTGTTTGAAGCTAAGAAGGATTGGGATGACTAGGAAGAATTCACAGCTGTAGATTAGTTTGAGAATGGGTTGAGGGGGAGAGAGAGAGAGAGGAACAGCAAATGACTTCTTAGACTTTTATAAGGAAAGCGTGTCCATACTGTCACCAGAAATACAACTAAATTTTTAGTCTTTGTAAATCAGTGAAATGTTATCAATATGTAAGATCTCAAGATTCTTCCTTGAGAACCTGTCATGTGTCTATCTTTCAGTAGGATAACTCTTGACAAATGGATCAACAGTGGTGGGATTTTTTTTACTACCGGTTCTGTGGGTGAGGCTTGGTAGGCATGGTGTGGCTTGGTGGGCGTGGCTTGGTGGGTGTAGCAGGGGAAGGATACTCTAAAATCTCAATTCCCACCCCACTCCAGGGAAGGTTACTGCATAGTCCCCATTTCCTCCTGATCAGCTGAAACTCGGGAGGCAGAGAATAGATGGGGGCAGGGCCAGTCAGAGGCAGTATTTTCCGGTTCTCCAGGCTACTCAAAATTTATGATACCGGTTCTCTGGAACTCGTCAGAACCTGCTGAATACCACCTCTGGAACGGGAGTAACTTTGCTGTGATAAGAGAAGGTGATTCTCCCAAAAAGCTAAAATTAATAAAAACCATGGAACCAGCTGAAACTGTTGAAAAAAAAAAACAATGCAAAAACATTTCAATTTACCTCAAATAGAGAGGTAGTTGAGCAGTGACTTATAGATTCCAAAATTCCACCATTGTTAAGTCTCCTCTCCTCTTTCGTGGTCATATAACCAAGAATGTTACATCCTAAATGGGGAATTCCTGGAAGTTGAACTCTTCTTAAAATTGCTGGGATTGAGAAATACTGTTTTAAAAACTAAGAAAAAATTCAGAAGTCATGCTCAGTCTATTTTTCCTTCCGTTTACATTTATATAAACAGTAAAATTGCTTATAAAATCTCATTGTAGAATTTTTTGATCCATTACAGAGGAGAAAAGTGCAACAAGTTGCACAAGCTACCAGAAAAGAAAAGAAAAATAAGACCTTTATAAATGTATATGAAAGACAGATTTCTCTTGATGCTATTTTAAGATAAAAGGAAACAAGCAACCTTTGTATGTGACCAGAGCAAAAAGATCAGTGATCAGGCTCAGCAGGACTGAATTAGTGAGTGACTCATCTTTCTCCTGAGAATGCAATTGTGCTTTCAAAAGAAAATTCTGTGTAATATTTGCTCTTGCAAACTATAACATGATGTCACAGGATATTAAAGGGGAAGAAACACCGTGTCTAGAGGTGGGGAGTTTTTTACAATGGCTCATGGAAAGGGGGCAATTAAGGGTCTTATTTGTTTATGCGTGTTCCCCAGAATCTTGAACAAGGGGGCAGATGTAGAAATTGCGGTGATACATAAATAAATGCATAAATATACAGCACTTTGTTTTCTAGGGCCATTCGTGTCAAAAAGTGAAACTGCAAGAACAATATTTTAAAAAATGAATTGTAAAGTGCTGAAGGAAATGCTGTGCACAACTGAAAAAAGTTAAAATGGCATAGCCACTCATATTATGAAAAGGACACATCATACACTATACATGCTATACAGTTTATATAGATATTTAATTAGCTGTTTTGATTTATTCAGAATGCCCCACAAATATATCCATGATGTACTTGTCTTTATAATTTTTTTGACATTATAATGTCTTTTTTTTTCTTTATTGGCCGAAAGAAAAAGAAATAGAAAATATCCTATGTTGTTTATATTTGTTCAAAATGAATTAAAATTTGACGAGGAAGCAAAACACTGCAAATTCAAACAGCCCCTCTCTTAATTCTGATAACAGTTACATTGACTAATATTGGCTCTTAATTATTCATATGAATCGATGGTTTAACCGTAAGGAAACGTATTTTTCACTTGGTTATTGCAAAAATTGCTCAAGTGTCCATGCATAGAGACCACTTCAAAGCTTAGAAAAGAAGCTGAAAAAATGTATTCATATATGAGAAGACAGTGTATTTTTAAAACCTCATTTTTGTATTCTTTGGTGAATTATTCCATTCCATTATTCCATTCCATTTTTGGAAAAGGTACAGTTTCACTGTGATTTTGTATTATATATTAGTTTACCAATGTTTGCATTATTAGTTTCATATTTGCTTTTAGACTTCTGATTTAAATAAAAGGAATAAAGAAATAAAATAAACCTTTCCTTTAAAATGTAATATGTTCTTGCCAGCATTTAAAATTATACATTTGTTATTGCTTTACATAAAATGTGATTTATACCTTATCCTGGTTTCTAAAAAACACAGGACCTAATACAATTAAAACTAGGGAGGTACATCTAAACCCAATATATTTCAAACCAGACTGTTATACTATAAGAGGAGACAGAAACTTTTCATTTCTACCATTTTTCCATTATTTTTTTCCATATAATCTGGTAAATGCAATAGCTTCAGTTTAAAAGTTTATTTTCATTAGGCTTATGTGTTGAGGTAAATATTCTCCTTGGCAATACCAATTTGGTTCCAAATTGTCTATTCTTAAAAAGATATTTTGGAAAGGCCATATATTTGTTATTTATTGTCATTTAAGTTTTAACATGTTTTTATTTATTTATTTATTTATTTATTTATTGAATGTATTATGCCACCCATCTTATTGTTGAGCAATACTATATTCTCTGTAAGCCAGAGAATCATAAGTTTGAGATAGGTGGCCATCTAAATTGAATGAATGAGTGAGTGAAAGAATGAATATTTTTATTGAATATTTCAATATAGAAAGACTAATGAAAGCTACAACTTCCAACTCTTGTTTTGCTAATATGCAGCCAGAGGTTTGGCTAAATAGAACATTCTGAACATGGGTATTGAATTATTTTGTCATGAGTTCTAAGACTCTGATACCATTAAAGTGGGTTTCTTTCAGAAAAGAACGGAATGGAATAGGACAATAGGAACAGCCAACTCACCACAGCCTATTCGCCACGGCCAACTTGCCATGGCCAACTCATCATGGGATAACTTGCTGCAGGACAATTCAAAAATTAAATTTAATTATTTACAATAATTAAAAGATTATTTTAATTTTTGTCATTCTCATTTCATTTTGTCCCTCCTTTTGCCTCCTTTCTTTAATGATTCTATTCCACCATTTCTTCAATATTAGTGTAACACTTGTCCCATGGTGAATTCAGGGGTAGGTTGCTACCGATGCAGGGCCCTCTGCCGCCCCAGTAGCGGCCCACCCATTTCACAACGGCTCCGGTGCCATTACAACCGGGTCATCACGGGCATCATCTCTCTTTTTTTTTTTGCTTTCTGCGCACGAGTGTCCTCTCACGAGATTTTGCTTCTGTGCATGAGCAGAAAGCAAAAATTGTGCTGGGGGCACATGCGTGTGTGTGAGGGGATGCGTGCCCATACGCCCGCAATGTCGGGCTGTGCGCGCATAGCTCCGGTAGCAAAAGGTAAGTGGAACCCGCCCCTGGGTCAATTGTCCCACAGCGGGTTGACCATAACAAGTTGGCCGTATCAAGTTGGTGGTGCCTGAGTTGGCCTAGATCCAAAAGGCATGTGTTGAAATGTGAGTTGGGTGAATCAGTACTATATTCAGAAACTCCTGAACATTGTTTTATCTTCTCAACTTAAAAATCAATTCACATGCTATATATAACATCAATAAGCTTATCAGCTATGCAGAATTAATGCAGATGTAATTTGGAGGTGAAATATGATTGTCTTTACTGATACAACAAAGCCACAGAACAGTTAAAAAAAACACTTTAATTCAAAGTAAAGTCATTTATAAATACTGCATTTTTTGAAATATAAGACACATGGGAGTATAAGACGCACCTTAGTTTTTGGGATGGAAAAAAGACGCACCTTAGTTTTTGGGATAAGAAAAAAGCCGATTTGGGGGTGGATGGCCTCCTGAATACACTCAATCAGCTGTTCCCAGAGGTGAACTTTAGCAATTTGTTGATTGTGAGCTCTGTGCCTTGCTTTTTCAGTCTGTGAAATCTCCGTTTCAGAGGCTATTTTTCAGCCTGTGAAACTTCCATTTCAGAGGCTTTTTTCCAGCCTGTGAAAGCTCGGTTTCAGAGACTTTTTTCTGGCCTGTGAAACCTCTGTTTCAGAGGCTTTTTTTCAGCCTGTGAAACCTCCGTTTCAAAAGCATTTTTCCAGCATATGAAACCTCCATTTCAGAAGCATTTTTCCAGCCTGTTAAACCGTTTCAGAGGCTTTTTTCCAGTCTCTGAAACCTTCATTTCAGACGCATTTTTCCAGCCTGTGAAACCTGTTTCAGAGGCTTTTTTTCAGCCTGTGAAGCCTGAATTGTAGCCTCACCCAGCCTCTGAAACGGAGGTTTGACAGGCTGTTTTCTGCCTCTGAAACCCCCATTTGAGAGGCTGGGTGGGGCTACATTTGGCGTATAAGTTGCACCTAAATTTTCACCCTCTTTTAGTGGGGAAAAAGGTGCATCTTATACTCCAAAATATAGTATGTTGAATTACACTGGATAGAGACTGGATTTCTGGAGCCTTCATTTACTGTATACTTTCAGAACAGTGAAAAATCATTCATACTGTAAGTACCCTTCATATGTCAATTAAAATAAATACAGGTATTCCTCAGTTAACTATCACAACTGGACCTGGAATTTCTGTCCTAAGTCTTTGTGATCATTGAACAGCTCACTACTTAACCTGACTTGATTTTACAGCTGCTTTTATGAAAGTTGTAAAGTAAGTAAACTGTGTTCAGTCGTAAGTATGATCAGATCCCAGGAATGGCAGTCGTAAATTTGAGGCTCAGTCGTAAGTACTTTTAGAATGGGATCACTGTAACATTGGCCATTAACTGACCGGTCATAAAGTGAGGGCTACTAGTAGTATTTAGCCTACACCTGTTCTTGTTACCAGAATATGAGAACTTTCTACAGTCTGGCAAACTAGTCAAAATAGGTTGGTTAGCTAATTAAGCTTACAGATTCAAAAGCCAGGTTCTTGTCTAAACATTTATAATATTCTATAGACAGAACATTCGGGAGAAAACCAAAGTCATGAATATTATGGATGCTCTTTTGCAGAAATTTCTGTTGCATATAATTAAGATACATTATAGGCTGATTTACAGTAACTCAGTAAAACTTGGTAGCTGAGCAATGATAATATGGAGACATCAGAAATCAGAGATTTTCCTCTGACAATGGAGGTCTCCATTCATTTACAGATGCACACAAGTATCCTTTCTACATTAAAAATGAATACTGACCTTTTAATTAATATGGAAAAAAGAGGGGGAAAAGTGCCATTTACAGAAAGCCTAAATCTCTAATATTGGAAGCTTACTATATGTGCTGCAATTAATTTAAAGTGCAAATCAAGCTCTCTGGGCATTAAAAAGGCTTTTTGGAATCAGATTGTGACTTTGAGCCCCCAGGGACAGGGTGATTGATCACTTCTGTAGTTATTTTTAATAATCCCAGTAATATTTTTCATCGCATAGAAAGTTGCCTTCCTATTTTATATATTCAAACATGTTGTCACAGTACTCGGCCATGTGTTAAGAATTTTCAGTCTTACACTTGCAGAAATTTAGTGTCACTTTCTGTTTTAAGGAAAGAAAAATGTGCAATATAAAGTTTAGCATGGATTTTAATCATATATAAATATAAGAGCAGGATATTATAAATCATAGTTAAATGTTCTTCTGGAATGGTTCAATAGAAGTTGGAGTAGATAGATTGCATTATTCTGTAATGGAGAATGCCAGAATTGCCTGTTTATAATCTTTACACTTATATAGTAGATTACTCTCGGTAAAGAAACAGGGTGTACAAACCATTTTTATGAATGCAATATAGATCTTATAGATACTATAAGATAGTTAAGCACCCTAATTGTCATTTTTCTCAAACTTCATCCTTTTGAAAAAAAAGAACACTTTCCATAACATATATGTTCTTGAAACTATAAATACCATGTTTCATATCTCATCTTGGGGGGGGGGGAGATATAGGAGTATTTTACTATGCTAGTTGTTGCTGACTATAGAGGGTGGTGTTTATCTCAATTTCAAAGCTATTGAGCCAGCACTGATTTCCACAGTCATGTGGCCAGCATGACATCACAGAGAATTATTACTTTTCCACCAAAGTGGTACCTACCGGTATTTATCTATTCTCATTTACATGCTTTTGAACTGCTAGGTTGGCAGGAGCTGGGGTGCAGATGGGAGTTCACCCTACAAGGTGGTGCTCAGGTCTTGAACATGGATTGCCAGTTTTCTAGCTGACAAGTCCAGCATCTTAACTATTGAGCCATCACACTGCTCTTCTTATCTTGGAAACACTGAGCTAATTTTCTTAGAAAACGTGCTGAGCTTATTTAGAGAATATTCAGTCTTCAAGCTTTTACAGTGATGTGTGTGTGCATGTGCATGCATACACATGAATGCATACCAGTGATTGGTTCCTCCAGTTCGGACAGGTTCACCCAAACTGGTAGCGACCCGCTGGTGATGTCACGATGGCATCACAGAACCGGTTCAGTCAGTGCTGGTCTGCCATATTTTTTTTGATTTTTTTTTAAAATTTAAATTTCTTCTGAGCATGTGCAGAAGCTGAATTTCTGGCATTGTGCATGAGGTCGCCATCTTGTTTTTGGCATCATTATTATTATTATTATTGAATTTCTTGGCACTGTGCATGTGCGTGCGTGCGAAGCATGCATGCCCATGAGATGCACCCACACCATGCCCTGCAGTATATACAACATGTCCTAGTATATATACCATGCCCTGCAGTTTTATGTGCCACAGATTTAGAGGAGTAAGTCAACAGGCATAGTCAGAGATTTTCTTTTGATAAAGAGATAGAAAGATGCAGGTACGCATGCGAATGCATCGACATGCACTGACATGCGCATGTGTGGACATGCACACACATGCACTGACATATGCATATGCAGCAGAGACCCAAAGACCAGCTAGCTGGTGGGAGAAGGCCATACCGGTAGCGTGGCAAGTGTAAGATCTTTTTCTTTGGTGAGCTTCTGTTTGTCATTTTCAGGGAAGCAGAAGATCATGAATGAAATGCCATGGAGATCTGACCTGGGGCGACAATGCACGTGCCAGCAGAAATGGCTCTGCGTGCCACCTCTGGCATGCATGCCATAGGTTTGTCATCATGGCTTTACAGGTATGAGCTGAAAATTACAGAACTTAACACAGATAATACAAGATTTTTTACTTAACGAACCAAAACTAAGTATATACATACAGGATAGGATCACCCAGCTTGACAACTTTTCACAAGAAATATAACTCAGGATAGTAGCTGAATGAAAACTAGATACGAGCCAGCAGTGTGATTGGTGGCAAGAAAAGAAAATGTCATTTTATTCTGTATCAATGGAATTATACTTTCCAAATTATCAGAAGCTATCATCCTACTTCATACTGCTTTGGTCAGATCCCACAACAAGCACTGTATCACAAGTTCTGAGTACCATGCTATAACAAGGATTCAGAGAAACCTGAAAGAATTCAGGCAAGTATAATCTGAGGACTAGAAACTAAAAGCAAACATAAACTACAGTAAGTACTAGAGTAATGGAAGGACATGTGCATTTTTATCCTTAACAAAACAAACGGATGAGCAATATTATAGAAAACTGCAAAAACCAGAAAGGATATGATACGGTAAATCAAGACAAGCCAGAATTTAAATTAAAATACTCCAGATTCTTATTGAACATTCGTAAAACTGCCTAATATTAATTTGATTCTGATTTCTCTCCTTTTTTTGTGTAGAAGTTTCAGAATCATATGGAACTTTTCAAAAGCTTATTTTAAAAGAGACATGAATTTTTAGATTGAAAAAAATAATAATAGAGTGTAGTGTAGTGTAGTGTAGTGTAGTGTAGTGTAGTGTAGTGTAGTGTAGTGTAGTGGAATGGAGTGGAATAGAATAGAATAGAATAGAATAGAATAGAATAGAATAGAATAGAATAGAACAGAATCTGGAAGAGATCTTTTCAAGGTCTTCTAGTCCAGCCCATTCTCAAGCAGGAGAACCTATACCAGCGATGACGAACCTATGGGCATGCATGCCACAGGTAGCATGCGGATCAATATCTGAGGGCACGTTAGGCAATACCCTATATCAGTGTTGGCCAGCTGATTTTCGGCTTTCCTTTCAGCCATTTTCGCTCTCCCCATACTTCAGGAAAGCCTATTGAACCCTGAGGACAGTGAAAAATGGCCCAACCGACCAACCAGAAGTTCAGAAACGAACTTCTAGTTGCCCCGTTGGGCTGTTTTTCACCATTGCCAGGTTTCAGAAGTCCGGAGGCTTCAGTGACGCCTGTGCACATGCATGGGGGGCTGTACATGCGTGGGAGGGGGCAGTGCAGGGGTTGTGCGTATGCACGGAGGGAGGGCATGCATGTTGGCACGCGCACGCTCGCACAAGCCAAGAAAGGTTCACCATCACTGACCTATACCATCTCAGACAAGTGATTGTCCAGTCTCTTCTTAAAAACCTCCAGTGATGGAGCGCCCACAATTTCTGAAGGCAAGCTGTTCAACAGGTTAATTGTCCTCACTGTTAGGAAGTTTCTCTTAATGCCAGGTTGCTTCTAGATTCCAGATTGGAGCTAGATTGCTTTGATGAAATTTACAGTATATTTAATTATCCTTATATTATTATTACATCACCTGAAAACCGACTGCAAGCCTCCATGACAAATATGTTACTTATATAAATAAGAAATTATGATGTATGAAAAAAATTGAACTCTTATCCTTCCACCTTCCCCTTTACCTAATCTGGCAGATGTGCAGAATAGCACTAATAAATACCAGCAGGTAATACATTTATCTTTCCTGTCGCAGCCCTTGGAATGACTTCATTTGAGTCTTACATACTAGATAAACAGAGCAAAGGTTTGAAGACACGTTATTTAATGACTTATATTAAAAACATGCATTCCAGAAAGAGACTACCAGGAGATAAATAGCTCTGCAAAATAAAAGCTTTTCACCAATGGAAGAGCAACAAAGTGTGGAGGAAAGGTGATGTTGTGATGTGACCTAGTTTGCATAGAGCATCTCCAAGGCACCATTAAGAGTGTCCTGGGGTGTGAATTATTATCATAAGCTTCCAAATTACAAAGTCCCCAAAGCATAGAGAGTTACAACTGGTTTCCCTATCAAAGGGAATGAGATTGACAAATTCTATTTCATTCTCTGTCTGTTAGTGATGCTTGAATTTTGATAACTCAACTTAGGGCTGCAAATATATGAGAGCTGAGATTCCTGCATATTATCAATCTAGGGATGATCAGCAGTGTCAGACCCACATTTTCTGTTGAGTATGTCAGCTTTGCCAGGAAATTGCTAAAGCTGCAGGTGCATATGGAGTGCTATGTGTGTACATGTGTGGGAAGAGCGAAATATTTTGTGATTTATTGGCAGGTACTTTGTGGGAGATTACAGCATTATTTTTAGGCCCAGTGTCACAGAGTGAATCCCTGCAGAGCAGCAAGGTGAGACTGAATGCTGTGTTGTCAAAGGGATTTCTTGTGCAACAAGCTGTCTCTGAATGGGTATCATTGTCCATGTGAGGTCCAGTTCAATTCATATAACGTTGCATGTGGCCTATAGTGCCAGCTGTAGTGAAGAAGAAAAGGAAATCCTACAACTTTAGTATTGTGTACAGAAACAATGTTCAAGCATTGACCTTAATGGGAGTAACCATAACATTTATACAAGATTCAAGATTTTTGTTAAGTTCTGGTACTGAAGAGACTCAGAGGCAGAAGTATCTAACAGCTCTTTATTGTAGAAGTCATAGATCCAGCAAAGGAACCAGCTGAGAAGCTCTCTCTTTAACTAGAGGCCTGCCGGTTGGTTCAACCAATCAACGGTCTTGGTTTTCCCGCTTCGCAGAGCGGACCATGGAGTAAACAGTTTCACACTATTCAAACTTCAATACATAACAATTTTATTTTCCTGTGCCATTTTTTGGCGTGGTTGTTTCCCCCCCAAAAGCAACTGTATTAGTCTCCACTTTGAATCTTCATTGATGGAATATTTATTTTCCATCTGACTTTTTCCCAGTGCAACATGCTCTCATCACACTGCGACTAGCCATGAGGCTTTGAAGAGGAAGCACACTGACAAATTTCACAGGCCAGTCACTTGAAGGCAATCAAGCAATTGCTTTCCTGTCCAGTCAAGCCGTCAATTTGTGATTTTTTTTTTACACTCTTTCTACTGATAATTGAGTAGAAGCTCTTGAGATGGCATAGTAAATTGTCAAGGTGCATTAAAATGCATTAATCCTAAAGCATAGTCTTCACTTGCAAGCATTCATTTTGTTGTTCCTGTTACTGTTTCCAACTCTTTGTGTCCAGCAGGGATTGCTTGTCAGTATTTTCTGTGAGGCACTCATGTTTACTAAGAATCCTTCAGTTCAATGGAGTTTAGTTTTTCAAATTGTCAAACATAAAACTGAACTCTCTGCTATAAATGGACTTTTCCTTTTTTTTTTCCTTTCAAAATGAAGGCAGCTAAAATTTAATCTGTAGCAGTCTGATTCAGTACTCTACATTTCTATGAAATAAAAGAGCAAGTAGTTCCAGTATGTGTGTTTAATGTACCATATTTTTTGGAGTATAAGACGTACCTTTTCTCCTCCTAAAAGAGGCTGAAAATTTGGGTGAGTCTTATACTGTAAATGTAGCTTTTTTTTGAAAAAATTTTTCGCAGGTCTAAGAAGGTGCTAATGATCTTCCCAGCTCTTCCCTTCGCAGGTTTGTTTTCATTGCTACTCCCTACAAAAAAGGTTTTTTCAGCCCTAACGAGGTACTAATGATCTTCCCGGCTTGCAGGATTTTTTCATTGCTTCTCTGAAAAAGTTTTTTTCTAGCCCTAAGTCTTTGCAGGGTTGTTTTCATGCTATTCCCTCCAAAGATTTTTTTTCAGCCCTAACCAAGGGATAAAATAATGTGCTGAAGCTGACCAGACTAAGGACGCTAGCCAAATGACTACCTGGTAGGTAGATTTTTTTCCCCTATTTTCCTCCCCCAAAACTAAGATGCATCTTATACTCTGAAAAATATGGTAATTATTTGATAGTTCCAAAAAAACCATTTTTGCCACAAAAACCATGACTAGCGCATAACATTTTCTCCAACTGATGCAAATGATGTTACTCTACTTTTGTATGGTACCCAGAGTCACTACTATGAACGCAGAGATAGAAATCATATAAACAAACAAATATACAAATTTTAAAAAAACCTGGTCTTCTTTCATACATCTCAAATATGCCAAATCTGAAGAAGGATGATATATTTAGTTGAATTTACTTTTTTGTATAACAGGCATATAATAACATTTGAAATGTTATTGGTGTGTATTGTATGGGATCACACACAACTGCACATAAGATGACTTGTTTGATTTTGGCTAGCATGTTTTGCAAACTCAGAGCGTCATGGTTTATTCATAAAATTATGTTTAAAAATGCCTTAGGGCACTTTAGCAATCCAATTGGAACGTTAATCTCAGTTTTGGAGTAGGGAAGGACAATTTTAAATCATAAAACACAAAATCAATGCCAAACACAGCACCCTATTTCCCTATTTAAATTGTGTTAATTATATTATGCCAGTGAGACACTGTTGAATGTGAGAACGGATTCTGGAAGAAGGATAAAACTATGCCGATCAAAATATAGTATTGTATCTGGGATTATAGTTTTTGACAAAGCCTAAAACTATTTAGACATTATCTTCTTCAGTGACCCTTCACTGAGACAATTATTGTATCTAAATTTTAAGGATGAATGTACAGATCTATTGTATATCTAAGTAGCCGAGTAATAGAATAACAGGATTGGAAGGAACCTTAGAGATCTTCTAGTCCAAGCCTCTGCTCAAGCAGGACACCCTAGGCCAAGGATCCCCAACCTTGGCAACTTAAAGCTTGGTGGACTTCAACTCCCAGAATTCTGGGAGTTGAAGTCCTCC
>JANHGD010004704.1:51420-67904 GCA_027560375.1 Imantodes cenchoa | reverse complement strand
TTAAACACTCAAAGAGCCATTTGGACCCATTTCCCACAGAAAAGAAAACACCAGGAGCCACAAAACCTGGGTGGGCGAGGCCAACTCAATGTCACTCACTCCCATCCAGTCACATGAGCCCCCCTAGCCACGCCTACCCAGCCGGTCATTAGGGCAGACAACCGGTTGTTAATAAACACCAGGAGCCACGTAATCCTTTGACACCACCTCTCTCTCCCTCTGTATCTCTCTGTGTATCTCTCTCTCTCCCCACCTCTCCCTCTCCCTCTCTGTATCTGTATGTGTGTGTGTGTGCTAGGCAAGGAGTGACTGGGAGGGGAGGGCGAGGGGCAGGGCCAGTTAGTGATGGGATCACCCAACAGGGAGCCACAGCAGAGAGTCCAAAGAGACGCATGTAGCTCTGGAGCTGCAGGTTGCAGACCCCTGGTCTAGACCTATGCTTTCTTACCACTCTTAATAGTTTTACTTATATGTCAAAACACACTAGTTAATATATGTTTTTAATGTTAAAAAAAATCTATGAATCAGATGATGCATATATAACACAGGTTCTAAAGGCACGAAAGTCACGTCATTCAGCCAGAAGGCCAGGAGATGAATCAAATAAATATGTTGAACACTTTGCAACATAAATGCAAATCTACTTTGTCATAATTGCATTATAACTAGAATCTTTGAAGTTTGGAACACTGAAACATGCTTTCTAAATTCATTATACAGTAGAACCTCTGGTCACGAATGCTTCTGACCACAACCAAATAGGGTTCCAACCAAAAAATTCACCAAAAAAATGTTGCGGCCTATTTCCCCTTCCGCGCCTTTTTTAAATAAGCACCAAATTTTCAAAATTAGGTTCGGGTCACGACCAAATCGGTTTGCGACCAAAGTTATGGAGCAAAATATGGTTGTGATCAGAGGTTCTACTGTACCCTATAGTAAAATAATAGATAGCTTTACATGAACATATTATGTATATTAATGTTTGGTGGCATAGCGTTTGTTTATTTCTTACAATTAAGAAAAAATATTTTATGATTCTAAGCTAAATAACCTTATTGGGGTTTTTTTCATACCAAAAAAAATCTAAGGCCAGAAATAAACAGGGGAAAGTATTGCCCATGTCTAATGAAGTCCCAAACATTTTTTTATATACTAAAAGAGCAATTTTTAAAAAATGATCAAATGGTAGTAGAAATCTTTAAAGTTTGTGGATTAAAACAAATCTTCAAGAAATGTGCTTCAGCAAATGAATGATTAATGGCAAACTACTAAAGGGCTGCACTGTTTTTTCTTAGTAATTTTATTATTCAGTCCTGCAAAATTAAATACATTTGAGGAAGTGGTATGCAAACTTGTATTGTGGCAGTGAGCAAGGAAGATACAAAAGGGAGGTTAAATTAATTATATAGTAGATATAGAACTGTTGGGTAGGCAAAGGCTAGGGATTGAGTAACGGGAGCTTGCTCACATAGTCTTCAAACTACTTACTAACTATAAACCAATACAGAATTTTAGAATAATCTCAGTTGGGAGGTGCCTTAGAAGAAATCAAAGTAAAATCTTGCTTGTAAAGTTGAATTGTATTTGAGCTACCATCAAACAGCAGCAATCTTTGTTTATGCAGTTAATTTTTAAAAAGTGCTTTAAAAAAATATTCCTGAGGTGCTTATGGCCACATCCTCATCATTAGCCATACTTTGCTTCATCAACTTATCTTTGGCAATTTGTAATTTAAATGCTTTAACATTTAAGTCCATAATAATGATTGCATAGCTACAGATTCTTATAAGGGTTGAAGACATTAATCAAATAGATCCCTCATGTCATTTTTTGACATGTCAAGCAATCAGGTGTTCCTAAGACTCTAATTGTATAAATTAATGTTTTTCAACTTTGGCAACTTTAAGGTTTGTGGACTTCAATTCCCAGAATTCCCCAGCTTACTGGCTAGAGAATTTTGGGAGTTGAAATCTACACACCTTAAAGTTGCCAAGGTAGAGAAATACTGGTGTAGACACTGCAATTCCTAGAATTCTCAGCTAGCACAATCTCACCTGGAGAGCCCCATATTGAATAAAGTAGCTGTGATATTAATTATATTTGATAATATATTGTGTAGACTTGATTAGACTATCTGATTCTATTGACAGTGTTTAAGGTTTTTAAAAAATATTACTTTGTTGTTGTTTTTTAAATAACTAAAATTGCGGGAATGCAATTTAAAGACACATACCTGCTTCTGGTTCCTGGAACAACCACTGCACCGTTGCTTTCACTCTCCTTCCGAAAAATAGTGGCAAATTTATTTCTAAGCCTGGGCTGAACACAAGAATTGTCCTTATTTTTGCATGAGTCCTGGGAAGCACAGACTGAAGATGTTCCACTGAAAAGTTGCTGGTTCTCGTCACATTTTTCTGTTTTCGTTTTTTTTGAGTTCGAAAAATATTGGCTTAACAGCTCTTCTTCTGATGCTTCTTCTAAATATATAAAAGATTAATTAAGTTCAATTATACTAGATCTACATCAGCATTTTTAATAGATATTAATAGCGTAGACAAATATTATAGCTTATATTAGTTTACCCCAAAGGAGAAAAAGAAAAATTGAAAAGTTAAAAATAAATAAACAAATTATGTTTTTTTAAATGTAAGTGGTCTGTTAATAATACTTTTGGGTGATATATAGAAAAATATATAAAGAATTAAGAAAGATGCTATGGGTAAATGCTTATTTTTTCCTAACCATTGTATTGAGTATTTAAGATTTACGTGCTAAAGATAAAATTAGATTAAGACTTTGTTATGTGTGTGTGTGTTTAAATGTGTATTTTTTTAAATGTAGCAATCATACCATGCCTTGGTCTTTTTGCCACTAGCATTTTGCTAGGAAGTTTGAGTCCTTTTAAGTTGATTAGCTGCTCAACTCCTCTGGTAGTGGATTTCTCTAGCAAAGGTGTTGAATTTGTGACAATTTTTGCAGTAAAACAGGGTTTGTAGTCCCTGCTCCAAATACTCTTTAAATAGAATGACTTCTCATGAGTATAACTGACATCCCAGCTGCGGCTTTTTGGTAATACAGGCTATACCAAAAGAACAGAAAGAAAAACATAAAGTTTTATTACTCTGTTTCTCTAAATTACACTGAAGTTAATTTTATTAGTTTAGAAAATATTACTAGTTTAAAATTTTTTAGATTTGATCATTTAAGGGAAGTGATTAATTTCTCTGCAGGGCAGCATACCTCTTTCTGCTTAAAAAAGATAGTAAAATTTTCTAGCTTGGAAGAAAAGTAACAGAGGAGGAATATTATTAAGGCGTAGAAAATCGAAAGAAATATATTTTCTACTCATCTTCTTTAGCTGTTTTAATAAAAACTGTCATTGTATCTGTTTTATTCTCCTATAACTACCAGTATGTGTGTAATTTTTATATTGTCTTAATTTTGATTTGATTTTCAGTTCTATCTTTATTTTATATTCCATTTTCTTAGCCCTCTTGAGAACCATTTATTTTTTTTCTGGGGATGGTGTGGAAAAGGCAGCATAAATCAAATAAATAGAGAACTGAACTTATATTATATTTATTGTTGTTTTGTAGTTTATATTCCTACAATTGGTTTAACTCATGTCCTTCGTAGACTGTCCTGATTTTGTAAGGGCCTTGAGCCATTTATGTATGCCTTCAACAATGGATGGATGGATGGATGGATGGATGGATGGATGGATGGATGGATGGATACCGCTTTCACCAAACAGAAAATACACAACCTTTGCTGTAAACATCAGTAAAAGATTCTGGAAACTGTGAGATGGGTTTTTTGGGTTGTTGGGTTTTTTTGCCAGTACTCTCATTCCTGATAGAGATGTAAGATTTGGACAGAAAGTGCAGAAGTGACAATTTGAATTGGCCATGTCTTCATAATTTATGACAAGTCCAGCACAGCAGAGTGATTTTTCTGAGCATGATCAACACTTCAGTGAAATCTTTCTTACATAATGTGGTTTATACTATTAAAAGTAGATGTGGTTGAATTCAGTGGGATTCAGATCTGGTCATGAGAAAGAAACAAATCTAATCACCCTGGTGGATGACTTTTGTTGGGTCTAGGATGGTGGGTGGGGGGAGAATGTGCTCCATTTGTCCTATTATATCTCCCAGAGATCTTTTATGTCATCAACTATATATACTTGTCTACCACTAAAAGGGTTGACAGCTGGAGCATCGTTTGTTCTTATATGTCTGAGAAGTTCTAGTCAAGACTCTACTGCTTCAATGGGGGCATCATTACATTTGATGCCCTCCCCTATGGTTCAACAATGACATGAAATCTATTTTGTCAGTTCAGAGTAAGATGTCATAGTATGTTAATGACACTCATAACCTGAGGAAATGATGGATGTCTTGAAGTCTGGAGCTGTGAAAACCTGGATAGAGCAAAGCGATCTCGGATTGAATTGTATCAAAATGGAATTGCTAGTCACCCAATCTATTGCCAAATATCACTACTAGTCCAGATATTTACTCAGAGCAGGGTCACACCCTCCCGCAAAGGATGTGGTCAGTTTCAGGAACTGAGTTTGGCTAGTCTGGAGAGGAGAAGGATGAGGGGATGCCACAGAGAGGAGAGGGTCAAGTTATTCTCCAAAACACCTGAAGGGCAGACAGATATGATGGATGGAAGCTGACCAAAGAGCGATTCAACTTGGAAGTGAGGAGGAACTTTCTGACAATGAGAGTGATCAACCAGTGGAACAGCTTGCCAGCAGAGGTTGTGAGAGCCCCAACACTTGCGACCTTCAAGAGGAGATTGGACTGCCATCTGTCTCAAATAGTGTAGGAACTCCTGCTTGGGCAGGAGATTGGACTAGATGACCTACAAGGTCCCTTCCAACTCTAATAATAAATCTAAATTAAAATTAAGACATGCTGGGATCCTATTACATACAGAGATCTTGATTCTGAGATTTCTGATAAATTATAATTGATCTTGGGAATCATCATTCTGGCATCATCATTACTGCATTCAGCCACTGATTGCAGAAAAACCATTCCTATTCTGAAAGTTTATATCCCTGCCTGCACCATTGCAGATACAGATTAACAGAGTTGGAAGGGACCTTGTAGGTCATCTAGTCCAACCCCCTGCTCAAGCAGGAGACCCTACACCATTTCTGACAAATGGCAGTCCAATCTCTTTTTTAAAGTCCCGAGTGATGAAGCTCCCACAATGTCCGAAAGCAGGCTGTTCCATTGGTTGATTGTTCTCACTGTCAGAAAGCTCCTCCTTATTTCTAGGTTGAATCTCTCCTTGATCAATTTCCATCCATTATTCCTTGTTTGTCCTTCAGGTGCTTTGGAGAATAGCTTGATCCCTCATCTCTGTGGCAGCCCCTCAAATATTGGAATACTGCTACCATGTCTCCCCTATCCTTGTCTTCACTAGACTATCCATACCCAGTTCCTGCAACCGCTGTTCGTATGTTTTAGTCTCCAGTCCCCTGATCATCCTAGTTGCTCTCCTCTGCACTTTTTCTAGAGTCTCAATATCTTTTTTATAGTGTCGTGACCAAAACTGGATGCAATATTCCAGATGCGGTCTAACTAAGACTTTATAGTAGTATTAGTACCTCACTTGATCTAGATTGCATCCCTCTGTTAATGCAATTTAGGATTGCATTGATTTTTTTTGGCTGCTGATGCACACTGTTGGCTCTTGTTTAGCTGGTTGTCCACTAGGACTCCAAGATCCCTCTCACAGTCACTGCTATTAGAGGGATCTTGCAGTCCTAGTTAGTTGCAATATCAGTTTGCAATACTGGTAGAATTTTTCTAGTTTCCCCTTGATCAAAATAAGACAGAGCTGGAGAAGAACACATGTTGTAAATCATAGATCAATTCAACTTTTCCCAAACTGGTACTAACCAGATACATTGGAACTGAATCTCCCAGAATTTTTGTAAGCATGGCTGAATGGTAGGAATTCTAGTAAATGCAAATTCAGTGCATCTGAAAAGTTCTAGGTTGGAGAATGTCAGATGGAAGATAATGAGAAACTATCCTGTGTAACATTTCAAAAAACAAAAATAGTAGATTGTGAATGGCTGACTGAAAGTACCGGTATTCCTTGAGCAAAGGTAAACAAAAGCTATATTTGAGAGAAGTTCATGTGACTCATACTGTAACTTGGCTTTTAAAGTGATATTTTTTTCTCCCTTATTCCAGCCTGTTTTTGGAAATATTGTGTGCAAGGCAAGTAATTGCTTGAAAGTGTTGAGTCATCAAACCATTCTGGTGATTACAGAATTGAAGCCTGTCAATGAAATCTTCGGAATCTGAAGACTTCTTCCACAACAGTATGAATGCAAATAACAATTTGAGCATGCTTTGCTTTGTGTTCATATATATTTAAAACACATTTCAGTATTTAAGGCTTGTACTATTTTTTAAAAAATATAATAAAATAATTTTTATACGAACCATGGTATATCAATTAAATCTTGACAGTAATAAAGTGTTAAATCTTTCTGGATGACAACTGTCAGACTACACAGGTGGCAACCATAAGTGTTTCTTCAAATAACGCAAAAAGAAAAAAAATATGCTTTCTAGGACCGAGGATATCCATAGAAGGTACTGGGAAATCCGTAGGATACCTAATTAATTTGTATGTCGGTAGCTTGGAATGTTATTATTCGTAGCACTTCCTTTGATCCACAGGCTTTTAGATGCAACAAATCTATGTCCAAAACAGATCTGAATTATAGATACGGCCTATACACATATACCAGTACTTTTTTTAGTCTTCTATTCGTCCCAAATTTATGTCTGGTAAATTTCATGCAGCTTAATTTGGTATTAGACTCAGAAAATTACTAGCCTCCCCTCTTTTTTCTGTATTCCATTACAGCACCGTAATTTTAATGCTGACACTTTTATACTTGTGAAATGTGATCTAAATGCCACTCAAAGTCCATGCACAAATATCTGAACCGTCAACCACCATCTTCATCTTTTCTGCTTCTTTGGCAATAGCAGCCTCAATGTTCAAGACAGTTCAATTGGTTTGCAGTCTGCAAGTCTCTTTGCTCCTGTCTAAAAAGCTAATATTGCAAATACATCAAGAACTTTGAGAAATATAGCTTTCAGTGTTGGTATAACAGTATGTATCATTGTGTGCATGGAACTTTGTACGTCTGGAAAATAGATTTTTCAGGCTCTTGTGCCTTACATGGTATCATGACAGATGTACCTAAATACAGTATTATGGTCCATGAAATTTTGGTTGGAAAACCATATTTCCGTGCTATGTGAGATGCTGTCATTCACTATATCAGTAGTAACAACAGTAGCCCTGCTAACACATTTACTTCGCTAATACTGTTTGGAAAAATTCAATAATCAGTAAATATTTCTGAATACTTTGAGCAGGACACGTTCAAGTCAGAGTTAACTGTTGATGGCATTAGGAAACTCATCAACCCTTGAGCGTTGTTATAACAGCCAGCTCTGTTCAGGAATAAAAAGTATTACAAGGTAAGTATACAATGAGGAATATAAAACATAGGACGTGAGAATGCACAAGTACCTTTCAAAATCTTCTTTTAAAATATCAGCTTTTACTTATAAATGGCTGTAAAGTGCTTACAAAGTGACAAGGTGCTGGTTTGGCACTTGATTAGCAGGACCTTAGGAATAGTAGGATAGCTATTTCTGACAGTAGTTTTCTTTGAGCTGAATTATATATGAACATTTTATATTTTTACTAAAATTACTCCAAGAATATTCTGACTCAATTGTTTTATCATTCCTTTTCCCTGATTATGAAATAAACTAATAAAAGATTATTTTCAAGAAGTGTAACTTGTACAATGAGCTGTTCAATTTTTTCTATAAGTCTACTAAAAGCACAATGTCCTCCTTTTTTATATATTATTTTTATTATACATTTTCCTTTGTTATATATCATGCTTCCATTTCTGTCCTCCTTATTAACTGAAGGAAGTTAGCACCTACCCCTCTCCTAGAAAAATGAAATATCCCAGAAAATATTAAAAAGGCAGAATATTATATAAAATATTCCTAGAGAGATGGAAAAACATGTTTTTAGGCAGGGAACAGCTCACTCTTAGAAGCACCCACCTTTGTCAATATGCCATCAAGGAATGGCCCAGCTCACTCATTTCCACCACCACCCCTTTGTTAATAGCCTGGACCAGTCTATTCTACATAACAAAGATCTACCTCCTTCAGACAGAGCCATATTAGGAATTGCCCAAAGCCCTTTAATTGCACCACATGGGACCTGGGAAGATTGCATCAGCCAGCAGGGCTCAAGCAAGCTTGGACTCAAGACAGCCTACAGAGTTGCCCCTGCATGGCCCCATGGGAGTCTGATAGCCAATCAGAGTGCCTTACATACACAGGAACAGGAAACTAAGAGGTGAGGCCAACAGAGGTCTTATAAAACCAAGGGACTGAGCACCTTTTCCTTTTTTTTCTCTTCACCCAATATCTGGAACCATGTGATTCACCTTTTCTGTTCAAGAGCTCATGCCATGTGCTCTGTCCTCAGTTAAACCTTCTTCCCAAGAAACTTCCATGAATCCAATGTCTTTTTCCCCACTTGGAACTGAATCCAGAAAGATATTCCTTCCAACACATATGTGGCAGAATATGATTTGTTAATGAGAGGAGCAAATTTATGTTGATTTACTTTTCTGCTAGTTTTAGGACTGGTAGATAGGACTTTAATGCAGCTGCCTGGACATATCCATAGACAACATCCTTTAAATTATTTGGCCAAATGGAAATACACTATATTGCACACTCTTTAAAAAGAACCAACTTTATTCTATCATTTATTGAAGATCAATCTCATTAAACTGTTCAATTTTTTTCCAGATTTTTGCAAAAGGCAATATGCTCATGTAAGTTTTTACAGTTGGCATCAATCAAGAAATAATAAGTTAGGATCTAAACAGCTATTAACTAATCAAAAGCAATCTGCAACAGTCTCATCAGAAATATTTAGAGTATCTTGGCTCAAAGACAGGGCAACCAGGAATCAGTAGTCTCAGATTTTTCAAAACTAAACCAATCAGAAGCCTACCAAATCTAAATAACCAGGCAGTAGCCTGACTCAAGTACACACCAATTGAAAATTGGTTCTTGGATTTTTTTCAAAAATGGAATAACCAGAAGTCTACCAAGATAAAGAGCCAATTTCTTAGACTCCTGTGTCACAGACCAATCAGAGCTCATCTTTCTAGTTTAAATACAAGAACTCAGTCAGTCTTTGTCCTTTGAAGTACTGAGAGGTTCAATACAAAACAGTTCATTATGCCTCTAGAGATGCCAGCCACAGTTGCTGGAAAGAAAAAAATTAGACCTTGGCCATTTAACCTGAAAGCTCATCTCTGTTTGATTTGTAAAAGACAGTTCTTAAATGCTAAATGTATATTTACCGACAAAGAAATAAAGGGAGACTAGTATACATCTATTTCAAGCTATTTAGCTCTCATCAGGTAGCCATTTCCTTCTGGGATTCAAACCTGGGCTGCTTGCAAGGAAAGCGGTATGTTCCTTCCGGTATTTGGGTAGACCAAGTTGCCCTGATTTAAAACAAAAAACAGTTCCTCAATCTTTTCATTGGAAGGGGTAGGTTCAAACTTCAGTTGCTAATAGGTGTCAGTAGGTTTCCCAGTCCAATTCAAGATGCTAATTATGATTATAAAGCTTTACCTGGCTTGATATCCCAATATCTTCAGGATTATCTCTCCGAGATTTAGATTAGTCTGAGAGTGTTGAAAGGATCTGCTGACAGTTCCCCAGGCTTCATGAGGTATCATTTTGGTTAGGGTCCCCATGCCGAAATATCTTTCCCTTTCAGGTTCTTGCCTCTATTTTCTTCACCCATTTTTAACTTTAAAAACAGTATTATTCCAATGAGCATTTGATGCAGATGGTGGCCCTATGTTGGTATGTATTTAGCTCTTTATGGTTTTATTCTATGCAACATTTCCTTTGTTTTTTTAAACCTTCCCGGATCAAGGGAAGGGGTAGTATCCATTGTATAAATAAAGCACATAAAATAAGTTTTAAAAATATATGTATAATGCAATCCAATATGCAAGAAGGGGACAGACAAGTATATATATGAGTTAAAAATACAGCATTATATTTTTTTCTCCCCTTATATTTTTAGAACATGTTCATGGGACCACTAGTTCAAAGCCATGCTAGTCCATCATGGAGTTGGGTGGCCAATAAATTTAAAATCAGTATAGTCATCATCATAAGGAGAAGAAGCTTTGAATATATGAAATGCAACAGACTTTTCTGTTACTTGCTGATATGGAATATAAAACTTTATTCTTGAGGAAAAGTAAAACAAACAAGATCTTACTAGGGTGCCCTCTCTCAGAATAATAAGAAAAAAAAGAGGATAGCACAAGGTAGTTTTCCCACAGCTGTTTCAGTAGATATATAATTGTAAATACATTCTTAAATGTATTTTAACATTATTCCTTTCAAAAATATCCCTACCCACACTTAAGGAATGCCTTCTTTCTCTTTCTGAAAATAAACTCTGAAGAGAATTTACAAACTTGACTCAACCCATGTGACAACTGGATGGAGAAGGCAAAATTTACCGTATTTTTCAGAGTATAAGATGCATCTTTTCCTCCCCTAAAAGAGGCTGAAAATTTGGGTGTGTCTTATACTCCAAAAATAGGTTTTACTAAGCCTTTTTTCAGCCCTAATGAGGTGCTAACACTATCTGCCATGCTTTACTAGATAAGCAATCTTCCCTTTGCCTGTTTTTTTCATTGTTTCTCTCTCTGAAGAGAGAGAGAAGTGAAGTGTTTTAGAAACTGTTTTTTATCCCCAACCAGGGAATAAAAATCAAGCACGCCTGCTCAAAACCACCAAACTAAGGTGCTAAAGCTGATCAGACTAAAGACTAGCCAGATGAATACCTGGTAGGCAGATTATTTTTCCCTATTTTCGTCCCCCAAAACTAAGGTCCTTGTTATACTCCGGTGCATCTTATACTCTGAAAAATATGGTATGTTTCTTTTACTTTTGTTCCCATATTACTTTTCCTAAAAAGATCACAGGGAAATACAAAGGATCAAAGAAATTATGCAAGCATTAAAAGTGTTCTGGAATATTAAAAACAACAAATCTCACCAGAAGTAATGAATCTTCAAATGGAATCTTAAAGCATGTGGTCAAGAAGTGTTATCAGAAAACACTAAGCTAGCATTGATTAATTAGCAGAATTCTGGCTAAAGTGGATAAGCAATCTGCAGGTAAAGGCACATTGCACATTGCCAGATCACTTCTGTCTCTTCCCATCAAGTGGGAATGGTTAAATTATCCAGCAGTGAAGGGGGCCATGGAAGTTTCACATTTTGCATTAGAAATGGACTCAGACTTCTGATTTGTCCGTCTTTTAAAAAGCCAGGTTTCTAGCAGAGAAATCAGGATTTGAAAATAACTACAAAGCTAAACTTTTCATCCTTGCTATTGTTCTGATTATTTCAGCCCACTTTGTAATGTTAAGCCAGAGTTCTCAGTAATTATAGTTTAGAATTCTGTGCAAATATGGATTTTGCTCTAATATCTATTATCTTTTGGAACTGGAAATACTTATCTGCAGATGAGTATCTTGTTAATAAGATTATTTTTAACATTAAATGACACTTGATTCCAAGTGTCCAAGACACCATTGTGCCTACCGTCCCTGTCCTACTGTCCTATTGCCTAATTTTCCTGTACCTACTTTGCTAATATTTATGTTTATACCAATACCTACTATCTTGTACATGTTTGACAAATAAATAATTAAATAAAATAAATATCGCACACATACACATACAAAATGTTAAGATCTTTACTGGCAGCGGGATAGGATCAGTAGCAGGAAGAGGAGTGAAGACAATAAGCACCAAGCACAAAGTCTAGAAAATCTGTTCTGCTTATGGTGTAGACTAGTGTCAGAAATGTTTTTTGTAGTCTACACTAGTGTAGTCTAGACTAGTGTCAGAAAGTTGTTTGTTTGTTTGTTTAATAGGCTGGAGGTAGAGTTCTGTTTCACAGAGCCTTACTATGGATTTTGGTTTGTTCTTTGTGTCTGAAGGGATGGCATCTTTCTTTTTTTCCCATCACTGTCCCATAAGAGAACAGTACATCTGGGAGCCAGAGATGTCCAGAATGGGAAATAAAGGAGGGGGGAGTCAAGTAGATGCAATCTAGATTTTTTGTTACCCATGAAATCTGCTAAGACATTCAAATGGATGATTCAGTATAGCCAAAGTAAGACATTTGAGCCGATTTTAAATGAGTAATGCTCAATCGAGAAGAATGATTGTGATTCCTTGCGATGGCTTATCTGAAAAGATTTCCAGACTCAAACAAATGATGTAGTAAAGGGTGTTTCTTCTTACTCATATTAGCCAAGTATGGCTCAGGATGCCTGGGGGCAATGTGAGGCCTGATCCAGATATATGGAAGGGGCTGTATTGCTCTAGAAACATTCCTGATAGAAAAGTCCTGTAGGATATCCTTGTATTCTGCAAGTCAGTAGAACTTTGATATAACTTTGTTCTTCATAATGTAGCACGGGAAGAAATGTACTACAGTAACAATTTTGGTTTTTACCAGAATGAATTGAAAATTACAGGTAAACTGAGCCTTCAAAAAAGAAGGTGGAGTTACTATATTTTATAATTAAATAGTGGAGGTCTTTTCAAGCTTTGGTCCTTTAATTTTTTTAAAAAATTGTCTTTTAGAAATGGAATGTAAGAACATTTGCATAGATATCAGACTCAGTATTGGAGGATCGTTTATAAGGTATGAATGATGTCCTTCCTAAATGTGGTAGAGGGATTAGCTCACTCATATATTTTTTTCATAAAACTAATAGGTTGCTAGGCTAAGTCTGCAAGTAACTGGAACTGATTAAACAGAGTCACTTGGTTGAGTTGGACAGCTATAGAAATTAAGTAAGAATAAATAGAACGAACATAATCACTGTAAATTAGATTAGCATCTAGCAACAATGAGCATATGAGAAATGTAAGATATTTTCTTTCTTTTTAAAAAAATAATCTTTATTGGTTTTTCCTTTTAAAAAAACACAAACATGTACATACAAAAAAACAATAGACTAAACAAACAACATAGACATATCATATGTCTAAGTCATAACAAACACTTTCTATTTTCTTTTACAGCTTATTTGCGGTATATATTTTCTTATATATTTACAATTTACATTATTATACTCATTTTATTTTAATATTATTAAAAATACAATACAATAAATCATTTTTAGTAGCTTGATTCATCCAATTCAATTTTAACATCCTACATACCATACCTTTACTATCTTATATTTCTTATGTTATTTTATGTTGAGTTACATATACAGGAAGTAAAGTTATCCAAAGTTATACAATCCATTTTCAAATATAAGGTATTTTCTCAACCTTCTAAGACCTCTTCTCCTTTCTGCCTGTCCTGTAGGGTAATGTTTCTTAGCCATGGAAACTTTAAGATAGGTGGACTTTGACTAACAGAATTTGAGAAACACTGTTGTAGGGTATGGTGATAAGTGCTTAAGCTGGTTTGCCAAAGAATGAAATCTGGTAAGCACAATGTGGAAAATAGGTAGGAACTTCCTGGAGAAAGGGACAAGTTTGTTGAGTATCTATACAAAGACATTTCCTGATAATATTTTCAACCTTTTTAGCTTTGAAGAAATTTTCATGTTTTCCTAGCCTTTCCAGTACAAAGTAGACTATACAATCCTGGATGTGTTTATTAATATTCTTCTGACTTCTTTTAATGTTCATGTTTTCCCTTACATATTTATTTAATAGTATAGTATTTTATATGTAAGCCAGTCTAGGAAAAAAAATACTTCAAGAATTAGCAAATATTTATTCAGCTTGAAATTTAACTAACGTCTAATGTCAACAGAAGTGATGCTGGAGATCAAGACATTATTCGCCCCACCCCCCCATAGTTTCACCTTTAATACAATTTCAGAATAGTATTTAGGTGAACAATGGCTCACAGGTGTGCCAAACAGTGAGGGCATCAGGCCTGAAGGCACACACATATTTTGTTGCATGTTTGCTAGAGATTTGGCAAGATCATAATCATGATGAACTATAATCCACTTGTGAATATGTACTATTTAAACTTACTGGCTTCAATGGGATTGAAATGTAATCAACTGTGGGCTGGATTGCAGCCATTACATTGTGGAATGCAAGGCAGAAATTTATGGGACACATTTTCTGTTTATATACAGTTATCTCAAATAATGTCCAATGGGAATAAACAACCAAAACAAATTGTCGTAAATGTCTCATAGATAAATGTGACATGTTTAAATAATCTTCTATTTAAAGTTTGACCTGGCACAAAATCTTATCTTTAAATTAATGGTAGCTTTCTCCACCTTTTCAGAAATATCCATGCATTCAAACTCACAGGCATCTCTGGAAAACCTATTAATCTTCTGGTTTAAACTAAATGTCTATTTGAAACTGGGAACCATACTAAAAATATATGCCAACTAACTGGTCTTTAAAAAGCTATTTAATTGCATATGCCATGTAGACATGTACAAGCTCTCAGAGTAATAGAGAAGAAGGACTTTGTAAAAGTATTGTGCAGTTGGAAGCTTCCATGTGGGAGACAATAGACAAATCCCCAAACAGATTTGGGACTGGTGATGAAAATTTTAATGAGGATATTATAATTTGAACTTCCCCAAATTTACGTAGAGTCATACTTCAGTACTCTACTAAAGGCAGGAGAAATGATGTTACTGAAAATTTGCCTTTTACCAATCCTTCTTAGATAATTTAAAAAAAAATATATCCAGCTTTGTCCAATTGGGGATGATGATCTCCTTATAATCTATGCAGCAAGGGCTTGTCTATAGCAGGGGTCTCCAACTTGGTGACTTTATGACTTGTAATTCTGAGGAATGAAGTCCACAAGTCATAAAGTCGCCAAGGTTAGAGACCTCTGGCCTACAACAACAAAGTCTGGTTTACAAAAACCTAATAGCAGTAAAGATGTTTGCCTTGGTTTCTTTTTGGAATCCTGCTTTGTGGCAGCCCTAAACCTGCCTATTCAACTATATTGAACTTGTGATTACTTATTTGGAAAGCAGTAGATTGTACATAACTTCATGGCCACAGGACGTATTATTTCCATCTCTTTAAATTTAATGGCATTGCACCTTGCAGATGCAAAATAAATCCTAAGGTAATATTAATATTATTAGCATTACCATTATTAATAGTATTACTACATGTGTATGTATATGTAACTTGTTTTGTGAATTAATAGAGCATAACTATGGATAAATGTTCCTTGTGTTATCAATAATATACCAAATAACAAATGTCATAGTTTTCTAAAATAATAAAGCATTCCCAATTGAAAGTAAGCCTTTTTAGCTGATTTTGATTGGCAAAACCAAAACACAAATCAAGCTGATACTAAACTGGTAGTTCGTTTATTGTTGTTTCTTGGTTTTAACTTTTTTAAAAAAAAAATTTGCTATTCTATGCATTATTTGACACTATATATCTGTTGCACTGGCATTCCTTGTAAGAGAAAGGCTGGTTTCCTCACTTTATTATTTATTTGTTAATGAAGTTCAACATTCAATTCAAAGAATTTAATTGGCAGTGAAAAAATAAGAAACTTTTTCATTGTTCTACACTTTTTAATCAGAATATTTTGTTGTTGTTGCCTGTAACAAAACTGCAGTCAAAATAATTATGATTGGTCTCTGCCACATTTTAAAACACCCAAATGATCTTTTTTTCAGAATACATTTTGATCCAGAGTGAAACTATGGTGTCTAAAGAAGATTATATTAAACTTCATTGGATGTTTCAGGAGCCATAGTCCCAACTGCTCCTACCACTACTGGGACCACTTTGGCCTTTATTTTCCACATCCTATCCAGCTTCTCCTTCAAGCCATGGTATTTTTCCAGTTTTTCATTCTACTGCTTCCTGATGTTGCTTTGACTTGACACCGCCACATCTATCACCATCACTGTCTTTTGGTCAAGTACCTTGATGTCTGGTTGATTGGCCAGTACTTACCTGTCCATATGGATCTGGAAGCCCCACAGGATCTTAGCCTTCTTATTTTCTGCAACTAGATAGATAGATCTAGACTTAGTGAACAAATATTTTTAGTAGGTGGTCACATTGATTAAGCGGAGTCTGCTGTAAGCTGCATGGTACAAAGAACTAATCAAAACATTAAAATTAGAATGCAAACTGGGTTGCATCCAGAATGAAACTTTCTTCTCCTTTTCTCTCTTTTACTTTTGCTATCAGTCTAGCAATAGCAATAGCATTTAGACTTATATACCACTTCATAGAGCTTTACAGCCCTCTCTAAGCGGTTTACATAATCAGCATATTGCCCCCAACA